>CAEFZY010055022.1:0-47935 GCA_903066815.1 Brachyrhaphis roseni | reverse complement strand
AGAACGCATGGTAGACTCCTTGAAGAAGGGATCTGCTGTGTCTTCTCCTTTTGCAAAAGATCTGAGTGAAAACTAATTACTGTTTCTGTGGTTCTTCTTATATGGGTTTTAAAAATTCCTATCACTTGGTGTGCCAAATGGTTGAAGTGACTCAAACAGGAGGGCAGACTGACTTTAGCAGATTATATCAGATCATAATTATTTGACTTGTTACAGGTACTCAGACTGTACAGAACATGCAGCTTTCGTCACACATGTTCAGGTAATTGTTAAGGATGAGGCAGAGCCCTCACAAATATTGTAATTTTTGCAATATACCCTGTTGAGAATAAATAATTCTGTTTTCCTCTATCTCTTTTAGCTGTGCTCCTATACACATACATGCATTCAGATAGATCACATGCACGTAAAGCTAAAGCTAAAGGAAATGACATGTTAGGAAAAATCCTCAAAGCTAAGGTTAATGGAAATGACACCCTAGGGAACTTAGATAGAGGATAACAAAGAGAACTACAAACTGTGTTTGAAGCCATTTTGCTCTGTTAGCTCATAAGGATAGCATGAACAAATGGACCAGCTCTATTTTAGTCTTAAATAGATTTCATGAATTCAACTCACTGACTCTTCTTCAACCTCATACATCAAGAACCTAATGGAGAACAGATAATTCTCCACAATCCTTCATCCCAATTCATCTGCAAAATACAAAATGGAGGTGTGTCATCGCAACACACTAGGGGAAATTTAATGACTGTCCATTACATACTGCAAAATGAATCTAATTTCTTTAGGTTTGAACAAACAAAAAGGGGTTTGCAAAACACAGCAGTTTCAGGATAAAAAACTGGATCCATCATACAGATTTAAGTTTTTACAACTTCTAATTTAACTGACTCAACATATGAACGACTGTATTAAGCCAAATGTAAAAATCTTTCCCAGGACATTGTGACAAATTGACTAAGTTTGTTACTTTTTAAAACTTACCTACTATTTACTATTTACTAAAGAAAGTGGCTTTCATCCAAACATGAAGACAAAAAAATGGAATAAGTAAGTAAAGAGTCTGTCTGAAGAACACAGTTTTGCAATGTGAAAATGCAAATGTTTTTTGGTTTGTTTGTTTCAACATGTTTGAGCATTCAGAATGTTGCCATTTTGTGTTTTCAGAAACAAAATAATGTTATATTCTGGCAACTGAGACATGTTTCTGGAGTCTGTACAAGAAATCTTAGCACTCTGACTCATCACCAGCGGCTTCTTTTGCAAACTTTGCAAACAACATTTGTTGCAGGAGTTATTCAATTGCATTTGTCTGTGTAGGTGCACATAATAAACTAGAAACTCTGTATGCATCATATTGCAGAATGAAATCCTGTCTCTGATTACCGTCTGTTGAGCTTCTTGTTACGAGCACAGAAAGCATTCCTTTCCTTGATGTCGAAACATCACTGTAATCCAGAGTGATGAACACCACGCCTCTGCTTCTCTTTGTCTTGCATAAACTGGACAATTAACAATGTATTACATGTGTTATGGGTTTATTTATGACGTTCGAACAGTTAACAAATCATGATTTGTGTAATGTTGGGTCTCAGTGGAAATTTAGCTGAGTTACAGCAACTTGACAGCTGTATTTCATAACGACCCATCCACGCAAGGCTCCATAACACTGATTTAGGTCCCTGTCTGAACCAGCCAGCGTTCATGCTGCGGAGCTGTATTACTTTATCATCCCCAGTATCCATCTCCCACAACAAAACAAGCTGCAGAATAAGCACAATACGAGTTAAGTGGTGCTAAAGTTAAAGAGTTGTTGATTTGTTGTCTGGCTGGCAGTTTGTGTCAAGGGAAGTTGTAGGATAATAAATGAAAACAACGGGACATGAAGGATAGGAGGAGAAACAGAGAAAGATAGGCTCTCAAGTTTCACGAAAAGTACGGCAAAACACAAAGGCAAAAAGATCAAAAAGTGTAAAAGAACAAATAACAGACCAAGCAGAGAGGAAGCAAGCAGGGAATGCAAATGACAGGGGAGAGTATTGCAAAAATGATTGCAGCTATTACAATTATCATTAGCATGTGTTGTTGGCACTAAGTCGTCTCATTATCATGGATCCCATCATCATGCTAATTGTGGAGGATGTCGTGTTTTACCATGCAGGGGGCTCTCTGCTGCAATGGGGAGATTCACCACAGAAAAAAAAAACGAAATGCCTGACTAACTCTTGCGGTCGATGCACAGCTTTTGGTTCACAGCTACACCCTGTGCATCCGCAGGCAGGTTCTAAGGCACTAGCTGGTCAGTAATTAAAACTTTTCTTTAAACAGCCCTGTTCATAACTCTACAAATGTTTTTCTCGACTGTTTCGGTATAGAATATAGGCCTGCAGCAAGTAATTTCACTCTCATGAATCTACTAGAGCGCTCATGACTTTGGCTGAATTGTAAATAAATTAATTTAAAAAGTATGTGTGTTAACACTATGCCTCCACCCAATAAACTGTAACTGAACTGTTGTTATGGTAACTGGTAATCCTAAATTTGTATTCAATTTACAACCTGGTTTGTATAATAAATCTACTTGCCTGTCCCTTATGGACTAGTTTGTTTTCATTTCAATTAGAATGAAAAATCAGCATTATTGATAAACATATTTAAGAACTGTATTGTTTTGCAGTTTGTTTTATTTAAAAATGTATTGTCTCTGAATCATATCACAACTCATTACACACTCATAATCTGAGGATGATTACTTTCCCGAGATACAAAGAGAGAAAAAATGGTGCCTATTTAAACAGAAGCAGCTGCATCATAATTAAATATAATATATGAGATATTCTTCAGGGAAACCTGTATATCAATCCTCATTTGTGCCCAAGTTAAAATTAAAAATTTCAATATTTACAACTTATGTTATAAAGTTATTTGTTCACACCTAAACAATAACTAATACAATTAAATGTTGATTTGTTCTGAAATCAAAAGATGCTTTAGTAAATTGTTTTCCATAATTAAAGCCAGGTGTTCATGTTTATAATATATACAAATCAACTGTCTTCTGTATGATTTTGTTTTATGAATGTTTCCTCATCGCTAAACTTTGAGTAGGACTTTGATCCTAGTAAAAGTAGTAACAGTTGAAGGAAAATTTATTGGCCAGGATTGCCATGGTGTGTCACCAGTTTTCAATATTTTATTACTGAACCACATCCCAGAATGAACTAGTTCAGCTTTTTCAATGTCTAAAGAGAGAGTTTAAAGCCAGGGAAAGAAGGTTGAAATTATTGATTCTGCACAGAAATGCAAGCAAATGCAGGCAAGGATGATGGAAAAGTGTTCAAACACATGCTTGCTTAAAACATTTCATTTTAAAGAGTGTGAGAGAGGGGTGTGGACGAAGGCTTTGGGTTTTAAAGTGCATTTCATTGGGATTATATGTAATAAATCACCACAATGTGATGTATAATGGCAAACTGGAAAGCTAATTAAACATTGTTTACAAAAATTCTTCACAATTAAAAATCTGGAAAAAACATTGTTTTATGGCTCCTCTAAGTGAATACCTTGTAGGTCTACCTGTCATTGCAATTAAGGCAGCAAGTCTTCACCAGCTTTGCACAGCTACACACAAAATAATTTTTACCTTTGCTGTTTTCAAAATGTAAACAAAAATGCATATGTAAGCTGTGAGCTAACAGATACAAAAAACAAAAACATTAATGGAAAGGAATCAGCGGGTAGTCAGCAAACTTCTGCTGGCTAACTGCAGCATACTTGTTCAGCCAACTAAAACCAGTATGGGGTGAGCAGGGAGGTATCATGTAAGGTCGACATTTTGAGCTTTATATCATGTTTCACCTCACAGAGCACCTCTCCCCTGCACGTTCTACACAAAGCTCCCCCAGACTAGCGGCAGCAGCAGTTAGGAAACACCTGGTGGTACGCTGAGTCTGCTGAATTCATCGTACAAACTACTTCTCAGAGCAATGCTGGTAAGAATGGTTGTAAATGGCATAATGTAGGAGCACTGTTGTGATGATTGACTGAAGAAAGGCTTCTTAAAGAGGAAGAGTCCAATTTCAAAGAGACAAGTTACAAAGTCAGATTTCTTTTAAGTCACATTTGATAGAAAACACAACTTTTATAACAACGGTAACATAGTAAGCGCAACAAAATGGCACATGCTGTGATTTTATTGTGCTATAAAATGTCACTATGTGCCTGGAAAATGCATAATGACTCCTCTTTAAGCATAGGATTATGAATTTGAATATTGCATGCATAAGCTTTTGACCTACAACCCCACCTGTCTCTGGATGTGTCTGTCCCCCCAGAGGTTTTCTAAGATTTCTGATCACACAGGAGCACAGTTTCACTGAAATGCATCTGGTATGATTTGCTTCCTTATGTGTAGGCATTTTGTCTCCATGTGCCCTTTTGGGAATTCCTCTACTCTTCCTTGATGTGTGTTACTACGCATTTCAAAGGCCTAGGGGTGAACCAGTTGCTTCAGGGATATACCCACATATCACATCAATGACACCAGGAAAGCTGTGAAGTAATTGCGGAACCAGAGACGTTTTTCCTTTTCTCATTTTCTTCTCCAATCTAACTGCAATCAAGTAAATCTCAGGTGGCGGCGGAGTGGTGGGCGCTGGTATATATGGCATCTCTTCTAATTAAGTCTTCAGGTTCCCTGACTTTATTGTGCTGTGTGCACAGACCGCACAGAGGTAGCAGTAATAATTAAAGCCAAGCCCCCTTCAATGAATGTGTTTTATTCCCTGATTTAATTACCTTTATTAATCAGAGAAAAGACGCAGAAAAAATTCTTGTGGAGAATGGATATGCTGCACAGGTTACTTAATTGTTTTCAGTTCGCAGCTGCAGAGATATTCCCTTGTGATTTTGTGGCACATAAGTAGATGTGGTGATTTCAAAAAATGAGAGGATTCCAAAGGAAAACGCCTAATGCAGACACTTAGTCAAAGCTGAGGACCATATGCTACAGCAAGAGACGGAGACGACAATTTACTGAAGCTTGCTGGAGTTTCGTACGGCGCTCTTGTTGTAGAGCCATTTCTCAGAGGTTTTTTACCATCAATTACTTACATTCCCTTAAAGGAAAAAAAACACACACACACACAACAAGAAAAAATAAGTCCACTGTACCTGCAGAGGAACTGATAAGCCATAACGAAGGACTGCGTTTGAACTGGGCGAATAAAAAAAATATATAGTGGAGAGGCTGAGTCCCAGGGAGAATGCGTTTGAAAGAGCCTCACTGCTTTGAATTTGTTGTTTGTTTCTCCGCACAAGAAACAAATACAGCCACACAGCTCACATGCTGGACTCTTTTTGGGCTTAGACCTTTGTGTGTCATCTGTCTCTGCCGCTTCAGCAACTAGGCAATTTAAGAACGTTCGAACAGCGAAGTGATGGAGACAAAAATGAGAGAAAAGAAGGAGGAAACACAAGGCTGACCCTCTCTCTGCACTTGTCAGTCAAACATCTGGACTGAACCCCCCAGAGGAAACCGCCTGCCAGATCCCACCTTAATTATTCCCTACAGCTCTTTTTTTTTTCTTCCTCCCTTGCTGACAGACTGACAATTCACTGAAAAAAAAAATGGTGTAATGGAAATTAAAATATAAAATGTAATGGTGCATTTATAGAAATAATCTAAAAAATATAAAAGGAAAATTTCCTATAAATTAATTTGAAAAACATAGTAGATTTAAACAGAACACTAAGATAAGTTGGAGACTCATCAATTGATAAGTCTCCAATCAAAGAATTGATAGCAACTAAAGAAGGTTGAACAATCTATCAGTGGCAGAGATTTTACTCAGCCAATTGGATCAACTAATGGGAAATTACAACATTTTGCAGAACCCAGAAAGAGAGATAAGATTTTTAATAGAACAGAAATACTTGGAGGGATTTCTTCTTTCTTTTCATGTGTTACAGTCCATATGTTAAATTGGCTCAAAGTCAACATAAAATAAGTAAAGATTTATAGCAACGGTTGGTCAGAGGTTTGATGACATTTAAATTCTTACCTTCCTATCCAGAATTGACAACCAAAACCTGAAGAGCAGAACAGCCTGGCAGGATTTTGGGTTCTTTGAGTTGTTTTTTGGTTTTGTTACTTTCTGTGTTCCTTACTTCATTTTCTTTGATTAGATCAGCCATGTTTCTGTTTTACTTTGGTTCAGTCGTTTTATCAGTGTACCTAGTTTATAATGTTTATTTTTTGTGTCTAGTTATTGCTTAATTCCCTAGTTTCAGTATGTTTCTTGGGTCTAATTATTCTTTAGTGTTAGATTCATTTCCTAGAGCCTTATGCACTCTCCTTTGCCCCCTGTACAATTTTCTCTCTCTCTCCCCCCTCACACAATTATCTAGCCAAGCAGCCCAGGTCCATTGTTCCACATTCACTCTCCCAGTACTTAAATACTTCTGCTCTTCACTCTCATTGCTGTATCCTCCTGTACCTTCCTTGCTCTACTCTGTGCTCTCCTCCCTGGTTTTTCCTTTGGATTTATAATTTTTGTTCTGCTCTGGCTCCCTGTGCTCTCTCTGGATTTATGCAAGTGTTTCATCATTTTTTTCATTAAAACGTCTTTGCCTACAAGCTGCCTCTGCCTTCTGCATTTGGGCCCACCTTCACACACCACAGCATCCAGTGACTTCCGGTAATACCCAACTTAACCAAAAATTAAAAGAACACAAAAATTACTTGATACACATGTCAGGTTGTAAGCTATAAAGAGAAAGAGGCGGAGCTTGGATAATTCCTTTAGGCTTTTATTTCCTACTAATCTGCTCTGAAAGGTCAAACATGTTTAAGGGAAACTTATTCATAAAACAGACAGTTAGGGCACATAATGCATAAAACAATAATCTCCTGTTCTGGTATAATTATAAAGTCAATGGTTAGTAAATGAAAGCAGAACATTGCCTTTTATTGCCACTTCATTTGCAATTTCTCTCTATCTCGAGATAATTCCCATTCCTTCCATGTTTTCTCATGTTGGAGCTAGTTTGGGAGATATCATGTCCAGAGATGCTCATACAGAGATAAATCTCTTCGTGCTATTCTCCCTCTTTTGCTCATGGTTCCTGTCATCTTTGCATTCAATTCAGGCAGTCTCAAAAATTCAGGAATGAACAAGGAAGAAACCATATCTGGAGATCTCTGGCAGGCTGAACAGATAATGGCAATTAATGATTTCTATGAAATTTCTTTATGTAGGCTAACATAAACTGTCTTGAGTTGTGTGTTGGTTTATTAAAAAAAACATGTTTTACATCTATCTCTGGGTGTCTTCTGAGTGGACTATACCTGGAAATCCTTCAACAGGAGAAACCCAGGTAGCATCTTTGTCAGAAGCCTGAAGCTGACTCCTTTTGAGGTGAACGAACAGCAGCTCTGTTCTAGGATTCACCTGTATCACTTTGCTCCTGAATGAATTCAGAAGTCTCTGAGTCCAGTCACAATAGGAAGGAATCTCATGTCGGTTGTTTGTATCTGAATCTTGTTCTTTTAAACCCGACTCTTGGAGAAACGCCCATGTCACAACAGGTGAGGCCCCAATCCATCAGTCCAATACTTCCCTCCATCAGTTCACCATCACCGGGAAGCAAGAAACCAAGATACTTGAACTTCTCTACCTGGAACAATTGGCAGTTCAGGTCTTATTCTTGCCTGGGGATACAGAAGCAGTCATACCCATGAGAAGCAGCAGCTTATCTGTTGGTTTCTTCCTCTGCAGACAGACTCGCAACACGACAAAATAACATCCACTGAGCAAAACTTTTTTTTTCTTTTTATTTTTTTTAACTGTCCTCTCTGGCAGTGTTGCAATCGGAGTTGTTGTCTGAGTGCCAAAAAGAAGCGGAACAGTTTTTCTTCGACAAATGGAGCTATAACGCTTCACTTTATATATTTTTAAAGAAACATTTATTAGTATTTGCTTCGGGATTATTTCCAATCATGGAAAAGAAAGAGAAAAGAAAAAAGAAAGGAAGAGAGATAGGGGGAAAACTAAGAAGAGGAAAATATAAGAAAAGAAAAACTTTCCTAAGTAGAAAGCAAAGCCCACCATCTGTGACACAGAGCTGAGCAAAATTATTCATGTCCATTAAACTTTCTCACATTTTGTTACATTACAGCCACAAATTTTAAGACCTTTTTCGAGAGATTTTTATAATTTTGGAGAAGTGCTTAATAGTGAAGTGGAAAGCAACAGATACAGTTTTAATATTCTGTCCCCTTTAATTAATATCCCTAAATAAAATCTTATGCAACCAACTGTCTTCAGAAGCAATCTAATTAGTATGCCCAGTTTACTTGTGTGTGATTTAATTTCAGTATCAAAACAGCTGCTCTGTGAGGAAGTTTGTTGAAAAAAGCATTTGTGAACAAATGGCTTCATTAAACCCGAGGAACACGTTGCACAGAGCAGCCATAAAGCTAAGGAGAAGATTAAAGCAAGGTTATGTTATAAAACAATATCCTAAGCTTTGGTCATCTTATGCTGCTCTGTTTACTCCATAACACAAACATGAAAACAGTATGGCCAAACTGTAAACCTAACTAGGCATGGCCGTCCACCTGAACTGACCGTCTGGGAAAGGACAGCAGCAATCAGAGAAGCAGCCAAGAGATCAATGTTAACGCTACAGGAGCTGCAGAGATGCACAGCTCAGGAGGGTGAAACTTTTAGATGTGCTCTCCACAAATAACAGAGCACATTCATGCGCTTGAATGGCCTGGTCAAAGTCTAGACCTATGCAAAATAAAAGAAGTTGGCAACACTTAAAGACACACCTTTTCACAAATGTTCTTGATGCTGAGTTTGAGCTATTTTGCAAAGAAGAAAGTATTGAGTTTATCAGAATCATCAGAAGCCAAAAGTCTTCCGGCTGCAACTTAATACATATTCATACCACGCATTTTTAATTAAAGATATGAAAATTCAGTATTTTTCCTCTTCACAATTATCCACTTGCGTTAAAATTCTGGCAAAATATAAGTTTGTGGTTGTATCTTCATGTAGTGTAAAAGATGTAGGTCTTAATGCTTTTGAATGGCACTTTGTCCTTTTTACTTTTAACATTTATTTGTTATTTGTATTAGGAGCCAGCACTGCTGTACAAATTATGTTATCCTGGGAAGATGCATTTGCATGATGAAGGCAGCATTGTAACTTGTTTGTTATTGGCTCCACAGTTGAATGGCATTGTTGAAAAGCTGGATGCTAATGCCTCTAGCATTTTAATTCAGTTCATTTAGTGTCTCTAACATTATGGTGCCAAAGGCAAGTCCTAAAAAAACTACACTATACTTCAGGCCTATGGGTTAAGTTATCATTTGAACTTTTCAATATCCCACAACTGTCCATATTGACAGCAAAATTTAGCAATATTTAAAGACACCAGATAAAAACGAGCTTAACTTTGCAATAACAGAGCAGATTATAAGGACAAAATAACTGGATCATCCAACATGATAAATGACCTTCTCCTATACTATATAGTATTAATGCACTTGCTTCATGCATGTATGACCTACAAATGGTAAAAAGATCAAAACCTACAGGGATGAAATTGGAAGAGCTGAAAAGAAAAAGAAAAAGAAGTCAGCCAAATGTAGTTTTGGAAGTCCGTGGTCTCCTGTCATATTGTCGCCTACAGGGACTTAAAGGATGTGTGGCAGAGACTGAGAGTATAGCAGAATCCCCCACAGAGCTGAAAGACAGACTCAGCATGAAATACATCATGTAAGACATTTGTGTAGATGTGTAAGACACGTCAGTCTGTATAATACAGCCTGTATGTGTGTGCATGTGAGCAAAAGTGTCTTGGCTTTACAATTGCTAAAGTGACTGGGTGTGCTCACTGTGTTAAGATTTAAGATACTTTAAATTCAATGTACTTGAAAAAAAAAAAAAAAACAGCCAGCATTTGCAAGGACCTGAGATGAGCTGATGGTATATTAACGCACAGGGACCTGCTTCCCAACATATTCAGATTGAGCATTTAGCTTTTTGCCCCATTACGGGCAAAATTAAGCCTGAGGGTTGAGGGCCCATTTCCAAAGAGCCAGTTGGTAATGAGAGATCAGAGGCAAGGTTTATCATGGACAATAAAACATGAGAACTGCGTGTCTGTTAATAAGACCCCGAGAGGATTGGAGAGGGGCATAAAAGGCGTGGGATCCTCGGATCAAAGAAATGTCTGCAAGGAGAAATGGAGAGGAGAAAGCGAGAGGGAAAAAAGTGGCGGAAATATGACAGGAAATAAGGGACAAAAGGCAGTGGTATGAAGTGATGCAAGACACAAAAGGAATAATCACAGGAAGAAAATTCACTGAGGAACATGGCATATTGTAAAAAAAAAAAAAAAAAAAGATTTTATTCATCTTTATACATGTCCATATTTCATTTTACTATTTCAGTCCCATTTTTCAATTTTTCAAAATTTAATTAAAGTCTATTATAGGATGTTTTAAAACTCATGTGGTTAAGTAACAAAGTTACGAATGATAGGGAACATTTAGTCAAGCTAGTTGCATTTACATGTTTCTACCTGTGACATTCACTCAGAACAAGTGAAGTTTCAGATTTTCTTTAACTGGACAAACCAAAAGTACTGTTAAAAAGAGGAGTGAAATAATAAATGTAAAAATTCCTACTTGTTCTTTTATGCGGTACAGCGCGAAGGATGAGATATTTGATAGGTGTGAGGTTTCTTTCAGTTTCTAGCTGTGTTTGATTTTGTTCTGACAAGCTGCTGCTCAAACATTGGATACGGTAGTTCCTCTAACCACATCCTAGTAGGTGTCACATCGTTTCAACAAAAAGGCTCCTTAGTCATGAGTGTTTTGCTATTCTGACTTTATTAGATAATGGTAGTTTTCAGTCCAGTAAGAATCATCAAGAAACATCACTGTGGAGGAATACGGCCCACTCTTGACTGCAGATTTGTTTAATTCATCCACCTTTATGGGTCTTCCAGCAGGAACAGCCACATAATCTTAATTAGATACAGGCCTGGACATTGACTAAGTAACTCCAAACCCTTTCATTTTGCGGTAGCTGCCGCTGTGGTGCTCCCACCAGCACCTCAGTGGCAGCTACTGTTTAAGCTCCTCTTTACACATGCAGATTTAATGCATGTCAATTGCCACCTTTAATTACACATAAAGGCGTCGTCCTGAAGTGCGTCGAAAGAAGACAGATAACTGCACATTAACATTTGCTGGATTATTCAGAGGTTTTGGTGCTTTTGGATAGCACATGTTAAAACGAATCGCTTCGAGCATCAGTTGCCAACCAGATGTTGCAGGTGTGAGTTATTTGACTGAAGTAATAGTGGAGTATTTGCTGGCGCATGTGTGCTGTACCTGATGTTAGTTGCCAATTTGGGGATACGCCAGATGAGACTAAACACAGAGCTTTGTGTAAAGTTCCTTTTTTTCCCTTTTAGTCCACAGAAGATTTTCCCAAAAGTTTTGGGAATCATTGAGTTATTTTTGCCAAATGTGAAATGGACCTTTGCATTTCTCCAATTGCAATTGCAATGGCTCTCACTGTTGTTTTCAAGAAACCCCAAAGTGGAAAGAAGTGTTTTTAACCATTTCCAGGTTGTTATCTCAATTATTATTATTATTATTTTTTTTGTAATCTATTCCAGGATTTCTTCAGATCTAGGCATTATGTATTGCTTTTTGATATTTTAAGCCTACTTCATGATGTCAGATGGGTTCTACATGTCTGGCAGTAATCAAGCCTTGGTGTCATTAGTGAAACTGAACCAAAATAGGAGTTTAATCTTTGTAAATCCTTGGACACTTACTACTCAGTTATGGCCAAGTTGTTTTTGATAGTTCATTTTCTTTTAATTAATAAAACAGTCAGTGTAATTTTGTTTTTATATTTAATTAGGTTATCTGTTTGATATTCTGAAACATTTAAATATAGAAATCTGTGAGTGGCCAAATACATTTTTACTCCACTGTATACGTTTAATACACTTTTTGCAACACTTCACAATGTATACTCTCTTTGCACAAACAAAATAACATAATTTATTCTCCTGCAGAGCTACAAAGAAGTTGTGTCTAAAGATTCACTCACCTTATCTTGCTAAATGATTGGAGTGTCTCAATCTTCCTGTTTTTTCTCTCCTCCACAGCCGTACCAAATCCCGCTGATTATCTTACCTATATTCAAGTCAGTCTCCACTCTCACCTCAGCATATAATCCTATTGGTTTTCCTTGTTGTTTATTTCTCTGGTTACTGTGTCTAAGCCTGTTCGCCTTGCATAAGAGCTGCAGACTTGTGTTAATTATTAAATTCTTCCTTATGCACATCCTAAGTTTCTGTCTGCATTTTGGTCCCACTCAACCTACAAAACTTGACATTTTCAGTCCCATTCCAGCCATGACTTTCACCCCTCTAGTTGTGCTTGATTATTTGGTTAACATTCCGTTAAATAGATATTCATATATACATATGCTGCCTCACATTTAAATGTGTTTTTATGAGTATCACAACTGCAAGTCCAACTGGGCTGTACAGAAATATGGCTTTCTGTTTAGCAATGCCTGGGGGAATTCTTAGAGTTTGCCATACTTTACTTGAGATTATATTTAAATCATTTGTATCCAGTAAGGACAAGATCATTTGTCCTGAAACCCTGGACAGATGACACATATCCAGTGAATAAAAATGATGTCATGGTCATTAAAAGGATGACTTCCAAACTCTATCTGCTCACATCTTTCATCTTTCCAAATAAATGTTGACATGGACACGTGTTTTTAAAAAGATGCTGTATAGCTTGAGTTAGTGGAAGGCTGGATAAAGTCATTTTTCACCCTTCTGCAGGCAGGTCAGAAATGAAAACATGACTGCAGAACAGCTGCACTTGATGTGACACGAGCCCTCCCAATTTATTTTGATTGGCCGTGCTTTATGCAAGCCTCGGGTAAATTTCCCAGGGGCAAGCAAGCATCCTCTCTAGGACTGGGAAATTCAAAACATGCCCACCTGCAAAAATGACTCAAAAAGAAACCAAAAGTATCAAACAAGCAGATGTGGTTGTACAGTTTGGATCTGCTTTGAGATTTTGGAAGACAATTTTCTTTTAAGACAGTCATAAGTACTCTTAGTTGCCTTCAGGTGAAAAATATTCTTGTATTTTAAGGGCTGTTGACCGGAAATGCAACATGACGCCTAGGCTATTGATTTTAGTTTAGTCTATCTCTTTTAACAAAGCCGAGAGTTTGCTGTGTGAGAACTTCATTAAAGACCTCTAAATATTTTTCTGCAGAGGCCAATCAATCTGACCAATATTGTAATTTATTTAAACCCACATAGTTTACATTGTGCGAAGGCGTGTGATCCTCATCAGCAGTGTTATTAACAGGTCCAAACTATGTCTGAATGTTCATTGATGCAGATTGAAAAATAAACTAACAGAATGACGGTTTCCCTGACAACGCAAACCACCTTCAACTCAAACACATTGCCATGGATTATGATTTCTCACAACTGTCTTTGATCATACACCACACAGCAGACACAGATGAGCAACTGATGTTGAATATTAAAAGAACATATAGCACTGAGCTGTCTGTCTCAGATATAAAGTGTTGAATTTTTTAAAAGGGATGCTGGCTGGAGGGGAGCAAATTTTCTGAGAGAACAGTCCAGGGGTGGGCCTATGATTAAAGAAGTCAGAAGATGACAGGAGTCTGTCATTATCAAGGCCCTGACTTTTTACTGTACTGGGCCTCAGAAGGCTGCAAATACTGTTTCAATGATAAATAGATGATAAACGAGGCAGTCTTCCACCCACAGTAAACATGAATGCCCCAAGCAAATATGCATGCAAGAATAATTACATTCTCACATATTTTGAAATGTCATTACAGACAGATGAGCTGAGACCTATTTAGCAAAATACAAATTGCACACAAGTCAGCAATGGTTTCACACAGAGAAGCTTGGAAAGGCTGGATTTGCAAATAAGGTGTTTGTTTAGCCATAAAGCTGGCAAATTAAAGCTTGCTATTTGGTAACACCAAAAATTGTGCGCACACCAAGACGACTCCACTCTCTTAATAGTGTCCCCATTGAACATTAGTGGTTCTTCAACTTTTTATGATCAGCACCACTCCAGTAAATACACAAGTAACACAATGTTAAAAGACATTACTAAATAGTTGAACAGCACCTGGACCCTCAGAAATCTGTTTTTTGCACATATGTACCCTTCTCCCAAGACTTTTCAGAAAACTTTATCATGATTGAAATGTGTTATGTTGTTGGTAATGTTCCAAAGATTTGGAAAATGTGCAACATTGTGACATTTCTCATCCTGCTTCTATAGAAAATCCATTATAATCCAAGAGTAGACATCCAAATATTTCCTCTTGAAATATGTCTGGTCAAGAAAAAAAATCCAAATTATTCCCTAAGTCTTTGAATTTCAGAGAGGGAGAGAGAACCCAATATACTTGTAAGAAAAAAAAGGTAGACCTGATTAGGTAATTATTCTATGTTTCCTTCATTATTTCTCATATTGAAACAAGGTTTCATGCTCTTTTTAAATAATTCAATTCTTGATTTGAATAGCAGCAACAACAGCACCAATCTACCAATGGCAAATAGTACCAATCTTCCTATTCTCTTTCAACTTTTCCCTTCGGAGGTCTTCACACCAAACATTTCTCTCAATTTATTTCTTTTCTCTGCATCCTCTACTCTCATACTTACTATCTTCATGTACACCTTTCCTTTCATTTTTGCTGTTACACTTTCATCACTCATCACACCTGACACTTTTCTCCACCCATTGCAACCTGCTTGCATACTCTTCTTCACCACTTTTCCACACACTTCATTGCTTTGGACAGTTGACCTCAAGTATCTACAGTTCTCTACCTTCTTTGCTTCAAGTCGCTGTAACATGACCTTTACACTGGTGTCCCTCTCATTTACACATATGTATTCTGACTTGCTGCAGCCAATATTTATCCCTTTCTTTTCTAGTACACATCACCACATCTTTAGCTTTTGCTCCACCTGCTCTCACTGCACATTATAAGGTCATCTGCAAACATCATAATCTATGGAAACTCCTGTCTAAGCTAATCTGTCAGCTTGTTTGTCACCAAAGCAAACACATAGGGGCTCAGAGCTGATCCTTGATGTAGTCCCACCTCCACCTACAATTCCTATGTCACTACAGCACACTTGTAATAACCTCATTGCTGTCTCACAGTTATCATATACTGTATGTCCTGTATAACTCTAACATACTTCTCTGCCACTGCAGACCTCCTCATGCAATACCACAGTTCCTAACTCAGCAGTCTGTCACGTTATTTGGCAAATAGTTCCAATGTAGTAATTCAATTTCCCACTGAAGTGTCAATATCATGATTCCGAAATTTTAAAATAAGTATATTTTTTAAAATATACACATTTAATGTATTCATCTTTGAAGATTGCAATAACACCTTAACCATTAAAAAAATACTTTACTTTTAAACTGATTTTAGTTGGATTTTAGAAAAATAAAGAAAAATTCCTTAACTGCCTCCCTCAAAATGCACACATGTAAGTTAATGGGTTCATGAGGGCACTGGTGTCATCCTGACAGTTAAGGGGTTAAATTGTTTATCTGTTACTATAATGTCCTAAAAAAAAAAACAATAATAAAACATGCATAGTCACTGCATCCCTTATCCCTCCATTTTAAAAACTTTCATGTTGGAAGCTGTAAAATTACCAGAAAGGTTCTTACAAGTCAAATATTTGAGTGGAAAAGTTCAATATTTTCCACCAATCCACACAAAAATAATGCATTGTGTTGTTGGCAATGTAAGTTGTTCACACACAATTATATACAATATTGTTTATTAAACATATTTCTACGGTATGTTCACAATTCAGATAAATATATTGCTTTTCACAAAGTTAGCCTAACCAAGGAGCATATCAAATCCCACTGTTTTTGAACTTGGAACTGGAACACGGCTAACTGAGTGAGATAACATTCCCAGACCAAAGTTGTGAACTCAGAGGTTAATGGAACATAGCAAGAGAAGACATCAGTAATTTTTCCTGATGCACTGTCATCCACTTGAGTTTCTATCTTTTTTGGAGTTAGTCTTGAACAACTCGTCTCTTTGGCTGTTGACGTGCTTTATCTCAGAACCCCCTATTGTTTTCTGAGCAGCCCAAGTTCAGCCCAAGTGGTTCTTGGGCCAGAATTTAAGAATGAGGGCTCCACAGTAAATGCTGTAAAACAAAAAGCAAAGATAGCAATCTTTATAGTGAACGTTTGTAGTAGCGGAAAATGTGAGTCATAATCCCTGTGTATATGACAGATCGAGAATTACACATTGTATTGACATTTTGTGATCCATATTACAATTAATTATAAAATTACATAATAACTGCTCCCTTTTGACAACTCCTATTTGTTACAACTGGCAGTGTGGATATGCTTCAAATCTCCACATCTGCACAGAAACGATGGGGTTACAAAAGTTGTCATGTGAAACCCTCCTCCTTGGTATTACTTTAAGAGATGCAGAACTCATCATGGTACTCAAAATCACTCTTGTCTAGTTTGAGAAGATGAAACAAGAATTATTGAAATTAATGTCAAGCATAAAGGAATTTCATAATATAGCTTTAATTAAGTTTTCTTTTCTAAATACAGGAACATATAGGCAAACGAAGTAAAATTTAAATTTGCATAAATATTACTTTTCAACTTGAAAATGTTTACTAGATTCCCTCATTTAGAAGCCTAATTTTGCTTTCGAAAGCCAAGAATCAGCAGAGAAGTTAGGCTCTTTATTTATGGTTGCTTTGCTACATGGATTTTCTGTCAGTGGGAATTTAGAATTCATAAACACGGCTGACTCCTCTGCCCACGTCAGTCTGGAAGGCAATCTTCGCGCCGGTCTCACTTCCCGTCCTGCGCGTCCTTAATGAAGCAGGATTGATAGCACGCCAGCGGAAACGCAGCTCACCTCATCAGCGACCAGCCAGGGGAGGGACACCCTCCAATAAATAGCCCAGTAAACACACAATTAAGGGCCCACATATCACTGCTCCGTTATTACATCCTACCAATTAAGCATCAGGGGCAACCTCCTCATTTGTATCGCTTTACGCCTGTAATCAGTAATTTAGTAATGATCTGCTGAGACTCTGCTGCAGGCTCAATAACCAGGGTGGGGGTGGGAATGGATGATGGGGATGGTTGGAGGGTGTTGTCAACTTTGAGTGCAGTAAAATATTAAGTGTGGAGTTCAGGCTGTTCAGACTCTCTTACAGCACTTTTAGCCTGAAGAATGCTGAATGTTTCAGTTCGTAAGACATGTTGAAAAGTCACTGACTTGTCATAAAAATATAGATATATAGATATATCACCATAAATCACTATACTAAATACCTGAAGCATATACAAACTTAAAGAATTCACATTAAAGAAGCCAGCATTTAAACACTTACAGTAGTAGTATAGTAATAATAATAATAATAATAACATTTCTGCTTCAGAAAACAGCTTTTCATCATCCCACTCGGAGGGACAGAACTCAAACCATATTCCAGTGATGGCCATCTTTAACTGAAGTCTGTCTATCTTTATTGTATGTTAAATGATTATATTTGACTGCCATCTAGTGTACCAGATTGGAAAATGGATCGGGTAGCTTTTCTGATGGATTTTTAGATAATGCCATTTTGTGGGCTCTGTAAATAAAAAGGTCTTCAGGATATGGATTGGTCCAAAAGCTTATTTATCAGTGCACTGTTGTTGTTGTTTTTTTCTAGTGATAAATAGGCCAGGGGCAGGGTTAAATCTTGATAAGGTGCAGCTGCTCTGTTAATATGGATAATATGTCAGCAGTATAGGCTAAGATATAAAAATGTTTTTGATGTGTAGTAATAGATCCACATTTTGGTAATGTGATCAAAATCCAATTATAAACAACAAAAGGTAAGTGGTTGATTTTGCTTTTAAACACACAAAAAAATCACACACTGCCAAAAAATATCACTTTTACTATTCTTGAGCAGAGACACTACAGGGGGAAACAAACGATGGATAAAATAAGGATCAAATACATGTATGTTTCTCTCTGTGAATATCTTTCTAACATTTCAATTAACATGAAATATTGGTAACAACCCAAATAATCCACACATGCAAAGAAACTAAAACAATTTAATTCACATAAGTAGAAAGATAGAGAGGATAAGTAATGAGTACATGAAGAAATGATATAGAAGACCAAAATAGATTTATTGATGTGGCGAAAGAGGACAACATGATGTCAGTTGGTGTGAGTGTTGAGGATGCAGAGGATAGGACTAAATGAAGACAGATGATTTGCTGTGGTGACCACTGAAGGGAAAAGCCAAAAGAGGAGAAGAAGACTTGAAGAAAGGATATACAGAAAGCCATGACATCATCTGGAATCTGTCAGTATTTAAAAAGTACTGCTGCTGCTTTGTGCAAATCAATCTCGACTGGTTTAGTACCAACTGATGCCCAGTTACTCTCATTACTCAACTATTAAACACAATGGTTATTAAAAAGAGACCTTGACAATTAAAAGTCTTACTGTTGCAAAACATACTAATTGTAATACTAACTTCAAAATCCTCCAATGTGTGCTGTTGGACTATTTTAATCTGAGAGTGGAAAGATTTCACTTAATTTCACTACAAACCAGCCACAGCCAGACCCCCTTAAAAGAACTACGACAGACAATAAAATAATAATCAACATTTTGTTAAAGAGTCAAGGAACATTTACAGAGAGCCTCAAAATTACACACAGGTTAGCAGAAATATATTTATATTTTTATCAAACAATTAAACAAAAAATACTAACCTTACCCACTTAGACCTCTCCGCACACAAAACTGTACTTGATGTTCCCGTTAAAGTGTTGGTGCTGGAGCACAACTAGCAAATACAGACAGTTAGAAAAGGAGCGGTTTAAAACTCATCCTTGCTCAAATCATATTCCAGGTTCAACTGGTTCAAAAGTTGTGCATCTGTTTGTATTATATGTGTTGTCTTCTGCCAGGTGTCAATCATTTGTGCATATAATATAAGGAGTCTAGTCTGAGCATTGACTTCATAATGATGATTTCTTAAACACCACAATAAAAATTCCTCCACTCATGTCTCATGCACTATTTGCACTTTGTGGGAGAGCAGTGAAAGGCTAGAGCAACAGCATTATGATGAAAATACGTTTATAGGAAGTATTTTGTGCTTGGAGTTTACTCACAGCCACTTTTAGAAATTTATTGAAACCTGTACACCTGATTGCATTTCCTACCTTGAACTATTTTAGCCCTTCTCTCCCCTGAGACCCGCCTAACATTGCAGAGAGCAGTGGATAAAACAGAGTTAATCACAAAGCTTCTTTACCTTGCTGATCTGAATCTTATTGAATGCCTTAGTGATGAACTGCAAAGTAATATTGAGTAGGACCTTAACACCTTCAGCATTTGCACGGATGAATGCATGATGAGCTTTCACAGTGGGACCATAGTTTCCCAAGAGAGCAAAGTTTCTCTTCACTGATGCTGATGGCGTTTATTAATGAAAGTAGTGGAAGCTTTTTTGAAGAGGCAGGGGGCTTTTTATTATATTCTTTGGGGATTAAAGTTGGCTTGCATGAGTGAAATCACTGAATATAAAAATAAGTTATGACAAAGTACAGTCCCCACACTTGAGGCAGATTTTTAGGTTATGCTCTATATGTGTTCCCATTGTCTGGCTGCACCCTTATGAAGAGCAGTCGCTGTAATATCACTCTCATAATTATATTATTTTTTGAGCCAGCCTTGTGGATAAGTCTTTTCATTATTAATAGGACTATTTTTCAGTTTCCTTCCAGAAAACAACCAGTAATCAAATAAGTTTGTGTTTGTCTTCTTTATCATTCTGTCAAAGTTTTGTTTAGGAACTGTTTTACCTGTACACAAAATACTCACATTCAGCAGAGTGTGAAGCTCTTTTTTGTCCTGAAAATGCAGTTTTAAATTAATACAAGATTTATTTCCAAGCAGCATGGCAATGTAGTTACCAACATTGCATTGTTTTTATAAAGGCACTAAGGCTCCCCACATACTGCAGTCCCCTTTCTTCTTGCTTTCAGTATAAATGTCTTGGTGAAAAAAGAGACTGGGGAAATGGCACAAATTAATGTGGATTTTTAAAAAAGTACTGAAAATGGCTTTTTTTAAACATGGCAATTCTAGAAGAGCAATTCCAACCAATGCATTATGACCAAACTTGCGCTTCAATCTAATCTTTTGTCCTTTTTGCTCTTGTGATGAATGTCTGCCACCTGTTTATCCAAAATGCAACAAGAGAAGACTGCTGGTTTGATTGTTCCCCTCAGAGAAACACTGAGGCATAGAAAAGACCACTGGATCCAAGGATGGATAAATACAGTTTTAGTTTACACACTGACAGGTGCGAGAAATACACTTTGCTGTACTTCTTTTGTGCAATACTGACATTTGTAAGGCTATCTATATATATTCTCTAAAATGGCACCTACATTCTTCAAGAGCTAGTGATGTTTGCATAATTGCATTTTTATTCATTTTTCATCTTGTAGGGCTGATCATAAGAAGCAGCTAACTCTGGGAGATTTGCACTGTACAGGGGAACCACCTCACACAGAGCACCTTGAAAGCAGAAGCTGAACCTGGAAAGAAAAAAAAAAACATGAGGAATGTGTTTCAAACTGAAATGTGTGTAACTGATATTCTTCAAAGACTAATTTGGGACGAGTGTGTGCCAGCGGAATAGAAGCAGCAGGAAATATCTCTGCTCCGTATCTGATAAGGAAGCAATTTTTACTGTGTCCTTGCAAGCTGACCAACTGTGCTGCAAAGCAATGGTCCATTATATGAACTCACGAACAAACTCACTCCTAAACCAAAGACAAATATACACACACTTTCAATCCTGTATCAGATACAAAGATTTCATCTTCTTCTGATATGTGAACAAAGGGAGATCTACTCCCAATGGTAAACAAAAACACTGAAGAATAAGGTAGCAGCAAACAGACACCATGACTCAGAGACAACAACACAAGCATGTGCAAATTATTCACAATACTTTACAAATGTTGTTTTCCTTTCCCACTATCAGGTATTGTTATTAACATATAATGCAGGGAAAAACTTAAACTGAAAACTTATGCAAACATTTGACGAAAGATTTGATGGCACTCATGTTACGAGTGCCACTAAGTAAAGAGTATTATAATTACAATTTTGAAATTAAGATTTTTGCGCTTGCTTCAAAACACGGATAAGAAGCCAAAAACACACTCCTCATATACGTCTACGTGGCTTCTTCTCAGACAGGCTTATGACATTTATCATTTTTATCAAACAAAACTTTTGAACACAGAAATATTGCTCCAGAAATATTTGGATGCAGAAGATAATCACATGTAGAAAATAGCTAAAACCTCAAAAAAGCTTTTGCTTCACACAAATTATTTTCACTTTCCAAGATTTACTGCAGGTGCAGTTCAATTATTAGAAAACTCAAACATTGAGAATATTTACGCACCTGTGAAAAACGTGTGAAGAAATAGTCAGGGACCTTACCCCTATAATTAAACATTAAAGCACATGTATTTGAGATTGCACACCTGTGGAATATTTTCCTACATTAAATATTTTTCTTGGGTTTATGTTTTTTTGCACTTGGCATATTTGAAGGTCTGCTCAGTGTTGCTTTTGCACCAAGTAGATCTGTGTGAACTTTGAAGCTTAAGTGTTTTCGCCTTACACAGACAAGGTTGTCTGTGTGGCTGTGTCCTACAAAGAAATGTAAATAGCTACTTGAAAGCTGCTAACACAGAAGTTAAAGATGAAGAAATGGAAGATGCAAGGCAAACAAAATACCAGAGGTTAGTATTTAAAAGAATGTATTCTTTAAAGATAAACATGGAGTCTCTTGCTGGCAGAAGGACCGTCTGTGTCTCAAACAACCAGGGTCAACTCAGCATGATCCAAGAGGTCCAGACAAGCAATACATGCAAAATATCATTCCCTTGATGGTCAAAATTGTACAAAAACTCAGGATTCCCTTGCTGCTATCATAGAAGGAGAAAAAAAACAGCACTTAAGGTGATCCATATAACAATCCACATTGGAGAATAGCATTTAATTATGGCCATAATATACATGTGCCATGCACCTACAAACTGCCAAGCAAGTAGTAGAGAAGTTATGATTTGTGCTTATTATTTAGACCATTGGTCCTCAGAAACTCCTCTATATAAAAAAGACACATAGATAACACAAATACCTACATAGCACATTGACACAAACTCTTTATATTAATGAATAAGAACAGTGGAGGAGAGGACATTTTTTTAGGGTTTTTAATCGAGACATGTGTTGAATATACCAAATTCTTAATGTGAAAGTATAGAATCAAGTGTGAAGCATCTGTCTTGTGACAACAAACTGGGACGTAAGGAAATAACAGATGATGATAATGTTATTTATATCCTCTGTTAACATTTCAACTTTTAAGAATTTTTTTTTTTCTAAATGTGGAAAAAGTTAACTTTTCACCAATGGCAGGCTCTTTCTAGATAATGTTCTTTCTAGACCTTCCAAAACACCCCACATTTTGATGAGAGTTATTTTTGATGAGCTTATGCATGGGATGCTGTTTATGAAGTTACACAGTTAAAAATTAATTGCCATGTCTTTGTTTATTTAGCCTGTAATAGAGAAAAACAATGGGTGTTCATTTTTCAAAGTTCTATCTTCACCAATGTTTGAATAACAATGTGTATTTAACCCACAGGCTAAATATGTAGTTAGCACACTAACTAGTTAATTTGGAATAAAATATTTAGTTTGTAAATAAAATATTTTGTTCAGACCTAAACAGTTAGTTGGAAACTAAATGTTTTATTTGCAATCTAAGTATTTAATTTGTTAACTAAATATTTAGTTTGTCAATTAAATGTTGAATTGGGAACTATAACATTTAGAATTATAAGAATTATAATATGATGAAAATATTGCTTTGAAAAACTAAAACCCCTCTTTCTCTCTCTATGACAGTTTAAATAAACCAAAAATATTACTGTTAATTTCTCCCTGTTTAACTTTACAAGTGGTACCCCATAATTATATGAAAAAATCAGGGTCAAAGCTCAACCAAGAGAAAAAATATTTCAACCTGATCTTCTTGCGTGCAATGGCCACTAGATGTCGCCATTTCTACCTGCCTTTATTCCATCCTTGCGCTTCTTCCCTTCCTTCTTGCCGTTGGCTGAATGGTCACGTGACACTGTTGTCAGGTAACAGCATGGCGGACTCGCACGTTGAGCCTCTTCACAAACTGTATCGCTTATCCAGCTAACCCCGCTGTGACAAGAAAATCATCTTTTCAGCCGGTGAAGCCCGAACACACGGCAGAATGGAGGAGGAAAACAAACTGCAGTTCCCGTCTCTACCCGCGACCAAGGAGGAGCTTCTGGTGAGAGACCATCAGCTTGCCTAGCGTACACTGCCTGTCAGCAGCTAACCTAAGCTAACAAACAGCCTTATTTTCAGCAGGAGAAAATATGCACTCATATGGGCTTTTTGTGGGACATTTTGCGGATATGACCCAGTGTTGTTGATGCACGAAAAACTGTTTGTGTTTAAAACCGTTCATGTCGATGCATTTCTTGACGTAATCAACACCGAGAAGCTAACAAGAATTAGCCACAAATGCACACTTCAAAATAAACTTGGAGCAATTGTCCTCTCAGGCTCTAAACTTGCTTATACATCTTCCTGTTGCAGGACTGGGCTTATCCGATGAGAAGAGAAATGCAGGTATGTTACATTGCTGCATGTGGGAAATTTACAAAAAGTTTTTACCCCTAAACAAACACTATTTTGCGTATCTGGAAGCTACACATTTACATTATGTCAAAGTCATCTTTAACTTGTCTACTTCATTTACCTAAATAATGAGTGGGTATATAGCAATATCTTCAATGTTCACCGATTAAGATTAGGCATGACATTATAGCCATTTGCCTAATAGTTTGTTGGTTCCTATATTGCAGCTAAAAAAAACATTCACTTTAATTCAAATTCAGTTTAAAAATACTTTATTTATCCCAGCGAGAAATTAAATGTTGGTGGAAATAATTTCATTAAAGTATCTTCAAAGAGTCTTTGTAGATGGGGATGTTGTGGGCAGGATGGATCTCCAGTAGCAGTCAGTCTTGCAACAAATCTAAGAGGCCTCTGACTGAAGAATATTGCTGTATGACAGTCTCATGACTGTCACAACATGCTCAGCATCCAGCCAGCAGAGATGATATTCCTCAGTGACATGTCAACAGTGGATCTAGTAGTCCATGCTCCCCTATCTCTAAGGGTGACTCCAGCAACCCTAAAGTTGCCAAATTGGTAAATCAGGAGCTTTGTAATGTTATGTTCCGAGGTACAAATAAAAGCAAAAACAACCCCAATGGGTCATTAACAGTTTTAATGTGCCACTGCTCTAGATATTTCTTTAGAACCAGTTTTTAAGCTTTAATTATTGAAATTAAAAGTCTATGATCATTAGAGCTTTCCTCTAACGTTGAAGTAATTTAAATTTCATCTCAGTGTTGATGCCAGGCTGTAATTGTGACAACAGGAGCAATCGCTTCAGAAGTGAGAGTTTTATATGTTGGCAAATTCCTGTAAAATTAGTTACAGATACTTAGACCTGTGTGTAGCAAATTTACAGTAGTCGAATCGCTGGGATAGAATTGGGGTTAGCAATTGTAGTTTTGTTTCTGTAATCACAGCTTTTTATTGCAACAGGAGCCCCTCCCACATTCAGTGGCTGTCCTGTACATTCATTAAAATGCCTGCAGAGGGAGGAGCTATGACTCAGCCAATGTATTTTCAGAAATTTCCTTTGTTTTTTATTAAAACCATACAAGGCTAAATCAGAACATTCTGGGTCACATGGTTAAAATCCTCCTTGTTAGTGTATGCTGTGTGTTTCCCAGATAACGATGTACTCTGCTGTGTACATGATTGAACAGAAAATGAAGGCTACCTTCTTCTATTGCACCTCTGTCTGGTTCTGGAGCTCTTGTGCCCATTGTTGGTTCTTTCAGCAGATTACTCAGACTGGACAGGCTAGCCTTTACCCTGCAGTGGTCATAATGTTATGCCTGATCAATGTTTTGTCTGCAAAGCATCATTTAATTTGTTACTTTTCATTTTAGTCACAGTCTGAAATTATTGCTGAGAAACTGTTTCCTTATAAATGTGATATTAAAAGATATAAATCTTATCTGTCAGACAAGCACAGCTCTACTGTACTTGGTGTGCAGCTTAGCAACTAAACCATGAAATGTAGCTGTATTTGCTGATGGTGTGTCATTATGTATATTTCTGCTCAGGAGATTTTACCTGGACTGTTTTTAGGGCCCTACTCTGCTGCAATGAAAAGCAAGGTAATGCTTTGAAGAATCATCCTCCCGAATAAACACATGTATTTCTAAAAGAAAATAAACACGGTTTTAATTGTACCTCTCAATGTTTTGTCTTCTTCTAGCTGCCAACTCTTGAGAGACACGGCATAACACACATCATTTGTGTCCGCCAAGACATTGAAGCCAATTTTATCAAACCCAATTTCTCTCATAGATTTAGGTAAGGTAACACACATATAATATGCTCAGAACACTATATTTTTATTGTTTGAGTGAATCTAATTTCATATATTTCTTGTAGATATCTTGTTTTAGATATTGCTGACAATCCAGTAGAAAATATAATTCGCTTTTTTCCTATGGTAAGACATGGATTAGGTGTGGCCCTGTAGAAAAAAAAAACATTTTATTCACTCAGAGCATTGACATTATTAACAATATAATGTCTTTTATTTCCTTATGCAGACTAAAGAGTTTATTGATAGCTGCTTGGCAACAGATGGTAAGTTTTTTTGCTGTTTGTCATGGTTTAAATATTTTCCTTGTTCAATTAAGTGACCGGTGTTTCGCACTGTAGGAAAGGTGCTGGTTCATGGTAATGCAGGGATATCGAGAAGGTGAGGCATTACTTTGTTGTATGTGTGTAATTTCAGGCCAAAAAAACACAAGAGGCTCCTAAAGTGAAGGTGCATTAAGGGATAGATAGCAAATCAATAACAGAGTATGTATATAGCCACACGATCAATGTCATTACATAATACCTCTGTTACAGTATTCAATAATTTTACTGAACTCTGACCCAGAACCACACAGCATTCTGGGGGATGTAGGCAGAGGAAAGACTTCAGCTGCTCAACCTCTCACGGCCAGCCGAGCAATGTTGATGGCATCAACTAACTCACTCAGTCGTCGGTTACCTAGCAACTCACCCATTCTCTGATTACCTAGCAACAACCTGTTGAGTTACTTTGGCAGTAGCAATTTAATGTTTGCCCTCATAACTGCTTAAAAATGAACAACGGTGTGCTTAAAACAGGAAAGATCACGCTACCAGTTTAGTATTTCAGATATTTAAAACTGTAGATAAATCAATAATTATTGATATTAACTGATATGAAACGTTTATATTGTGATATGTTTTCAGCGATATCATCCTGCTCTTGGTGCATCTCAAGGAAATGAAATAGATTTAAAAATAAAAATTAAATATTTAGAAAAATATTTAAGAAAAAACTCACTAATTCAAATGATATTTTCCAGGGTTTATCTCTGTTAATATTACTGAGTATGGTTTACAACATTAAAAAATAATCTATGTATATTAGAATTTTGAGTATATTAAAGAAACAGATTATTATTATGAAATAAAAAATGTTTAGCTATGTAATGTTTTACATATTCACTGGTCAGTAGTTTTGTATTCAGAAAATAAAATTGAATCATCTGCTTGAGTAACATTATTATGTTTACTTCTTGTAGTGCCGCCTTAGTGATTGCCTACCTTATGGAAACATTTGGGATGAAGTACAGGTAATTTGTTTCCTCTCATTTTTAGTCAAAACCAGTAAACAAGAACTGCCACCTACGGCTGTTGCCACAAAGTCTTTATCGTTGCAGATTATAAAGCTTTCAGATTAACTGTGATTGTAACTGCAGGGATGCATTCAGCTACGTACAGGAGAGGAGATTTTGCATCAACCCCAACGTAGGTTTTGTCCACCAGCTGCAGGTAAGACACTATTAAACCTGATTTACCCAGTTAACAAGTATGTCAGCATACCTAAAAATCTTGATATGGTTATAATTTAATGTGCATCAGTCTTAGGATTCTATTAACATTTGTTTGTTTAACAATTCTACCCTGAGGGTAAATCCCAAAGGGATGAATAGTTTCTTTCTATTTATAACAGCAAGATGTGTGGTAATAAAACACCCTGGTTGTATTCTAGAGATTATGTAGATGTATATACATTGGGTTTTTTATGTGATTGTGGTTTGTTTGGTGCAATTTTTTAATTTGTTGGAAAAAATTTACAGTTATTATTGCAGTGGCAATTGAGAATATATTTATGTTGAATAACCAGAATAGGTAATTGTGCCCTGGATACTTTTCCCATAATACATATTTGAGTTTATGAACCCATAAACTGATGATAAAATAAAAATTAACAGTATTGGTATGAGACTCAGTGAATTGGAGTATAAGCCAAAGGATTGCTGTCACTTGAATTATTTGGTCATTGTAGTTATCAGGATTTATTTTGTTTCTTTTTGTAGGAATATGAAGCAATCTATCTGGCCAAACTGACCTTTAAAATGATGTCACCGATAGAGTTGGGCAGGTCGTTCTCTCTACAAGCTGGGATGCCAGGTTTGTTCAAGATGAACCATCTCTGGTTTGTAAAAATGGACCAGTGTTGTAAAAAAAATAATTGTTCAAATCATTGCTTAGAGCAGTGGTGACCAAAGTTTCTTCCAGGTTGGCTGCAAAAATGTAGTTTCTTTTTGTGTCTTTTGATATAAAACAACCGTTATGTGAATGGTGGGAAGTTTTATTTGTGACCAAATCTCAATATTTATTTGACAGGAAGTCGCAAACGCAGCCTGGAGGAGGATGAAGATTTTGGAGCAATGCAGGTCACAGCAACACAGAACGGCTGAGCTTTACGAACTTTAAAGCTGTGTGGCACTGTGCACTCTTTTCTTCATGTTTTTTACATTTTTAATGGGATTAAAAATGTAAATATTTGAATTTTTTCTAAGGGGAATGGGAAAGAGGGTGGGAGGACAGCTTACCCATGTCTGAGACATGGATTACTGATGAACAATGGTCAAAATGGATAACTGTTTTGTTATTTGAGCAGGATGCACTGATGGGAGGTTTTTTTTTTCCGCAGTTTTATAGTATTTAAGCATTTTGCATTTGCAGCGGGACAGTATTGCAATAATGCACTTTGAATACTTGAATTAGTGAAAATAATCTGATCGGGGATGTCTGCATAAGGGAGCGAAGAGAAGATGTCACCCAGCGGAGGACAAAAGGAGTAGCTATGCCTTTATTTCAGGAGTAATAAGGTAATGAACTAATAAGGCCTAACAGTCAAGAACAGAAAAATGCTAAACACTGCTTAATAAAAACAAGTCCTGAGTACTGTAGTAATGTCTTCATTATTTATGTGCTTCTACACTTTGTTCAACTCTTGTTTTCCAGCAGATGGTGGGCAGTAACATTTTTCAGTCAGCCTTTATGCTTACTGTTCAGGTGCAAATCAAAGATCAGATTTAAAAAGTGTGTGTGTATATATATATATATTTTCATGATTTTGCTTGCATCTAAAGCTACCAATTTCAAATTGCCAGAAAAAAAAAGCTATTTTTAATGACTGGTGCTTTTCTACAGCATATGAATTGAAAGCTGAGTGGAAAGAAATGTGTGATGGACAGATGCAGAACTAGCCTCAAGAGGAATTAGGCATTTTAAAATGAAGCAGAGATTTAAGCATTCTGTGTCCATAGTGCATACAACTGATGCAGTAATTCATGCAAAAGGAGGCCCGACCAACAACTTGCTCTGTTGAGTAATTTCATAGCAGAAAAATGTGAAACTCTTGATCATAGAATATTTTATTGGATTTACATTTGGAAATAAGTTATTTTAAATACGTTCCCCAGAATAAAAGCATAATTATAAAACAACTACAAAAGCTTAAATAAAAGTGAATTTACAAAAATCACTTGTCTTTTCTTTTACAAAATGCTTAATGCTAAATCCAGTTAACCAACTAAAAAAAAAAAACACCCTTTTCAAATTATTACTACTGCCTTTGAAAATGTTTTTTCTCCACTGGAAATAGTTTAACAGTCTTTTTGTATTTAAAACTTCATTCTAGGTACCCAACAACAAAACCGATATGCTGAGAAAAAGAGCACTTCGTACCACTCAGACCAGAAAAGTGAAACCCAAACAAAGCCCAGATCTCAAGGTGGCAGAAAACTATCATTTTAGGCCAAATTGTTCAATGAGAATGTGTAGCTTAAAAGTAACATGGGGAAAAAGCTTAACTTTTTTCCATATGATAAAAGCCAAATTTAATGTTTTTGTAGGATTGTCTTTACTTGTAGTGTAGCAGGAAAATTGTTCTTTGTCCTTTTTGTACTCAATTACTCTTTTTTTTTCTGAGAAAGTAAGACAATACATACATTCTTTAAGACGGATGAAGGTAAAATAACAGCAAACACCCACCCTGGTGAGGTAGCAGCGGTTACCAAAGGGTGGATTATTGTCAAACTGAGCTTCAATGAATTGACACTCAAGTTTTCAGAAATTAAGATACCTTGTCAGGCAAGATCAAACCAAATCCCAGGGAGCTAGTGCTAAAGACCCCCATTGCAAGTGCTGATATCAGATGTAAAAATGGTCCATGCCCCAAAAACTGCGAGGTGGTTAAAGCTGCAGCTCTCCTCAGTCGAAGAATCTGCACTGCATGTAAGTTTCATCCGAGGAGGCATATCCAAATTTTTGGTAGAAAGCCACATTTTTGGGTGCACATTCCAGAGTGATTTTGTAGCAGTTAAGTTTTTTGCTGAGAAGAGTAAGCGTTGACACTAACCTGCAAGAAGAAAGAGACAAGCTATTTTATGTACAGCAGCTGTCAAAGGTCAAAATACCTCTTAAAATATACCATTATTACAGGTCTTGTGATGCAATAATGAGACTAGAACTGACTAAAAAAAGTCACCCCATTTTATGATGCCACCACGTTTCAACTCTGGGATGGTACTTTTGGTCATGTTTCTGTCAAACATTTTCTAACTGTGGCACAAAGTTTATGTTTAATTTCATCAGACTAAATACATCCTTCCACGCGAGATATTCATGCTTACAACTTTCAATTTATTGATCCAGACAGGGTACAGGAGATTGCTCTTACATGTTAAACATAACCAGTACTTGCTAGAAATTTTTTGGAACCTCCCTAACAATTCTGTGTCTGATCTTTTTTTAAGTTTTGGGATAAACATTCAGTTTTTAGAATGCCTTCATCATTCCATAATTAAATTGACATCACACTATATGAGGAAAAAAACTAAAATGATTTATCCTGATCTCACTATTTCACATGATGAAAACATGGCATTTTACAAGGATTGTGGATACTTTTGAAAGCCAGTAAAGTTTTCATCAATTTTGTACTTTCTTACACATTTACTCTTACTAAATGCTACTGCAGCAGTAAAGCAAATATTTACCCTTTATCTCCTTCATAGGTATAAAAGCTACGTGGGATGTAAGGTTTGCATAGGCCTACTCACAGTTTCCCAAGCTGCTTCCCTCTGCATATGTCACTGACAACCACCTCCTCCACCCGGCCTCTCTACAGATAAAATAAAGCAGCAGTTCTTCATTTTGTTAATTTTCAGAATCTGTTGTTTTTACAAGGTGAAATTTATTTGTCTTGATTTTAGAAAAGCAATGTATATGTAAAAAAAAATAAATAAAAGCAAGCAATCAGTGCGTTAATGTGTAACTAATAAGTGGTGATAAGGAGAATCAAAAGAGATCATAGCTCTTTGCTCTGGATTACCCAAGCTTCCTGAACAGTGTGCTGTACCTTGGCACAGGAATGAATAAATTTGTGTTCAATGATCAGCGTGGCTGTGGCGATAATTTGTCCCAGGTTTTTATCCTCCACGACGACAACATAGTAGTTTCCTGTTGTCTTCATGTGCTTGAACTTACCTAGATCAAACAGAAAACAAAACACCTTTCTAAAAGACAAACCTTTTTTATTAATGGTTTTCCCTCTAGTGTGCTTTCTACAATGTGTGCTATAATGTTTATATTGTGTCTGCCCCAAGGCCTTTTCCACCACTTCTCAGTGTGTATGGTCTATTGTGGTGTACCTTCTCAGGAGAACTGGAACTAGTTTGTACACAGACGAAGTTTGATTTTCTCAGAAACGTATCGTTCTGTTATGTCTGAGTTTCGACTACAGTATAGTTTCGTCCAGCCTTTCCTGGTTTTTCTCACTTGTTGCTAAAATATACAATACTGTGTGTAATGAGTCCATAAAGTATATGAATATATATTGTTGAATTAAATGACAAGTAACATTTTTTTTAATCTAACTGCTTATGCAAAGTTGCAGATGTAGGTTTTAATGAATTTAAAAGTGGTAGCAAGATTTGCAGTCAAAAACTTTGAAAACTTTGAAAAACCTGATGGTAAAATTATTAAGAGGTTAATTATTTTGCAGCATTAAGTGCGACTTACTAACAAACTGCTCAGGCGTGACATCGCCTATCTTGGTAAGTTGAGCTAAAACTTCAAAGAATCCTGGAAAACAAAAGCAACAAAGGAAGTCAATTACATCCATCTCCCTGTCAAATTGAAAATACAATTCATGTCTAATGAAGTATTCAGATTTTTAGGTATATATAGAGATCTGAAATAAGTAATCCTGACTGACCTTTATTAAAATCTGCTGTACACAGTGGCCTGAGCTCCAGGTCATCTCCTGGGTTGGTTGGTGAGATGGGGGGAGAGAAGGACACGGTGTTGCTGTTCCAATCCAACTCCTGAAGCAAAGAGGGATCAAAAAGTGGAGACTCGTCCAGCAGCATTCCACAATCTCTGTCTAAAAGATTAAAAATAATGGTATTTTAAGACACAAAACTTTTATACATTTTTCTTCAGTTTAATTGGAAAACACACACATGTCAACTTGTTCAGTCCGGACAGTGAATATATTTGCTCGGTGACACAAAACTTTGACCTGACCACTATAGCTTCCTTCTGTGAAACATTTTCAGGCCCTGAAGATTACGAAACAAGTTTAACAAGATTACAGTCGCACCTACAACTAACACACATCCTTTGACAGTATGACGCTCCATTCATGATTCCAAGTTTCCAGGATGAGGCCAGCCACAGTCCAGAACGTGTAATCTTAAGTGGTTCATCTCTTTTCCCGATTTAGCCCTTCCTTAAATTGAGTTTCCATGTTAATACGATGTAGTTTTACACTATATTGCTCTTAACCCATCTATGAGCCAGAACACACAGAACACAAGGATGTACTGTGTGAATCAATAACTGAAAGGGAATCTACCAGTAGCACATTATAAGATACGTATCCTTGATAACACAACGACTTCATTGACATAAATATCAAAAAAGTAAAATTTGTTAGCTTTCAATGACTTTGTCCTGATAACTACACGAGGCCACTTTAACTCAAGCAAACAGATCTAACCGAGCCGTTTCCAGGAACTTCTACTTCCCAGTGTACAAAATACAACTACAACTAAATGTTGATAACCGAGCAGAACTGTTAGCTTACCAGTGAAAACCCCAGTGAGATACTGTCCAGCTGAATTCCCACACGGATATAATGAACAGGGATACGCGTTAGTTCTGAATGAGGCTGGGCTTCATACTTACGCAGAGCACCGTGGGTGTTGTGGCTGAGGCTTCCGCCCAACAGCGTATGACGTGGCATAGATGTTGAGGTGATGAGAATTGCGGCTCTTCGTTTGGGATCCGCATCGTTTGGCTCAAACGAAGGGTCGCTCACAGTCAGTTCTCCTCTCATCGTGGGTCAACATCTAGCCATGCTTTGACACGAATACAGAGATTCCCAAAATTAGGACTTCTAAATGATCTGTGCACTTTGGTATCTCCAATAAAATTACTGTGGAGTGAAGGAATTGTTTAACATTCTTGAACGATTTTGAGCTGGCACATTGAGTTGGATCAGTCATGACCAACACATCTCTATAAGTTTAAGGGTGCAGTCTAATGACATCAGAAACAATCCAACAATGGCAATCTAAATAGATACTACAGTAGTTCCGTGTCCTTTTATGAGTCGGCCCTCAGGAACTTTGACGTCCATCATTTACTTTTGTTGGAGCCATAAACGCAAACGTAATGTACATTAGAAATGCATTTAAAGAAATTTCATTTTACAATACCAAGCTCTTTAAAACACAAAGAAAAAAATACACATTTCTTGAAAAGCTGTAGCTCTGTTTATTGAGTCTTTCATATCAACATATTTTACAAAAACTAGATTTACAGAAATGAACTAAACCATCCTTGATTTAGGCACAAAATATGGGAAAGCTCAATCCAAAAAAAAAAAAAAAAGATCAAATTCTTGATTAAATTAGTAATAGTTATGAAAGGAAACCATGAGCAGGTAAAAGTAATGGGCTTTTAAAGTTGCTAAGTAAAAAAACTGAAAAAAAATTCCAGTTTCTGGATTATATATTTATATAGCACTCCCGACCAAGAGAACTAAAATTAATACAAAATAAAGAGTTACAACACTTTAACTTCTAGTGTAAGCTTTAGGGCTGATCTTTGGTGTATGGACACATAATGGCTTGTCAACATTTCATGCATTTTGAAACTGTCTTTTTTAAAACATTACAGTGATCCACAATCTCCACTCCTTTGTCAATTGATATGTCTCAATCAGGAACTCATTCAAGCTTCAAGAGACAAAGTTTCTCTGTCCGTTGGTGTACTTTTGAAACAAATTAAGTTAGCGGCTTTTAAAGTTTTCCTTTTTAGTTTGCAGATTACACAATGGCAGCACAAATGAGTTACCCAGAAGTCTCTTTATAGATCTTAATTCAATCAATTTATAGAAGTTAAACAAGCACAACATTTTAGGTCCAGTAATTTGCTGAGGTACTAAAATAATTTTTTATGGGTCAGGTATTCAAGATTCTCACCAGTGACTTAACATCCACCAGGAACATGCAGCAAGTGCAGCTGCTGCAGAATAAGCAACTTTAAACCCTACAAATATCACTTACGACCCCACACTCAGCTGAAAACATTTACCTGCTCATCAGTTGAGGGTCATTTTAAAAAGAGAGGAAAACACCCAGTGTACTTGCACAAAAAAATGTTATCTGTCCCCATTTGCTGGAAATCAGTATCAGAAAAAGATTTACATGCCAAACTTTCACCATCTTGTTAAATAACAAAATGCAAACTGTTTACAATGGGTGATATAACACTTAACACAGAACAACCCTTGCGGGTCAAAACAAAAACACTTTGCAGCATTTCTTTTGATAGAAACATTCATGGTTGACTGAAAGGCTGACCAATATTAAAGTGACATTCTCTTACTCCAAGGTAAGAAATAAAAGCTTTGCTACTTATTTCACAGTTGAAACTATTAAAATGTACACACAAATAGATCAGATGAATTTCTTCATCAGGAATATGGTGTTTCTGCAATAAGCAAAGCAAGAGATCAAAAGTAATAAAAAGACTCATAGTAGCTTCATCTAGAAATGACACTTTCTGACAACGCTCAAAAAAATATGTTCTTGTAATTGTGTCTGAATGCAAAATGTGCTCATTTTTAACAGCCAGGCCAAATATTGACAGATACTGTCTAAGCTGGTGGTTGCAATGCGTAGCATGTGAACAGAGGGCGATGCAACCTTGCAAGTCTTTTACTTGCCACAACCCATCACTTTCTATTATGCTCCAAATACTCAGGAAGGAATAGCAGAGGCCACTTACAATAGTCTCACCTTCTTCAGGCTGCCCAGAACAGTCCACAGGCCATATTTGCAATGTTTTTTAATTAAGAGTTTTACAAAGGTGATAACTATTGACTAGACCAAATGGGGAAAGGCTGAAATAGGTCTTGTTGCCTCTTAGGATGATGAAGTAGTATACTTTCTTGCTCAAGTCCTTTATGTGTTTCAGGGCGCAGGTTCCTCTTGGTGTTGCATGCGTCTCTCCGCAGCTGCTGCCATGGTTCTACGCCTCAGCACAGTGGAGTCCAGTTGTGTGAGAGAGTCGTCTTCCAGTCTGGGCAACTCCTCCTCATTATCTTCTTGATCCTTGTTTAGAAACCTCCTACATGAAGGAGGAGAGCCAGGAAGAACCGTTATGAAAGTAAATTTAACATGAAAAAGGTAACCGGCATGGCAGAAACCTAAGACATCTCATGTAAATCTGACTTTTTGAAATAAAAGAAATTAGACATGCAATAAATGTTTTCTAATCACTTTACTATTTTACTTCCACTAAATTTATGTCAACATCAAAACAAATTGGATCGGATTTCAACTTCTGTGTATCTCTACTCAAATGTAATAAATCCAACCTGCGTGCTTGCTGGAGCATTTCTTCTTTTCTCAGCTTTAGCATCTTCTGCCTCTCATCGGCAGACTTGGAGAAGCGACCGCCTCTGGCCTCCATGTTATCTGACTCACTGGGGTTCTGCTCTGCTTCTCCGCTGGGACCTGGCTGCTCATCTTCTGCTTGGCTCCCCTGTAGCGGACCGCGCTCTATGGCCTAACAACAAGAGGAAAATAAGAACAAGAGGAGAATATCTACAAAGCAAACCTGCATGTTCATATGGAAAACTCAACATGAAATATGGCTTCGCTAACCTGTGCAGGGAAAGGCACCTGGATTCGTCCTTCCAAAATGTTGTCTGTGGTGACCTCAACGGAACGGGTCAGCTGCAGGTCCTGAATAACAAGGTAGGAGGGCACCTGAGGGAACATCTCCTGAATCTGATGGGCCTTTTGAACCAGAAACACATTATTTAGGCTTTTTGTTACGCTATTTATTTTATCCAGGTGTGTTAGAATATATAATATTAAAAAATCATCCTTTTTCAGAAACAAATTTCCAAAGTTTCCTAACAAGTTGTATTAAATACAAAAGTGCACTATTATGCAATCATTTCTACAGTCATCAGGTTTTGTAAATGGAACAAAACAATGCAGACTGTAAGGAAGTATGGAATGCTAATAATGGATGATTGGAAAGATCGATTAACAGATAGTTCAGTGATTTATTTTCTAACAATGTCCAGGTAGCTCATACAAATAGAAGAATGATGCGTCTAGTTGCACTATTTTTGTTCAACCAAATGGGGGGAAAAAAACAGGTTCTGGAAAATTTCTCAGTTCTTTTTAGAAGTTTCAGGTGAAGCACAAGGATCAATATAACTACAAAATATTTTTTCCTCCAAAGTTGGAGCTTAGAAGTTCTACAACAGTTATTTTGTTCAGTAATATCTCACAAATAATTAATACAAAAATGCCCTTATGGTCTTAGTGTTTAACCTTTGCTATCCAACAAACAATACATTTGCATAAAATTAAGAAAATGTTTCAACAAGTGTTAAAGATAGGCCAAAGTCACAATAGACTGTTCTCAGAGCAAGTACATGTGATTATAAATTAGAACTTACCATGGCCATAAGCTGGGAGTTGTTAGCCTGAGCCATGCCCAAGATATTAGTAGTATGCATTACTTCAACAGAAAAACTGGGCAGCCAGCTGGCAATGCGAGATCCTGCAAAAACATGTAGACAGAAAACAACAGCTGAGTCTTGGTTTCCTCCACAACTCACTGCTGGATCTGTGTTTGGCAGACTTACCATCAAAGTGGAAGAAGTGATTGTGTTGGTTGATGTGTGGCCGAGTTTCTGGAGCAGCACCTACTGGGCCAATGTTGTCTTCCAACCCAGGACCCTGCTGCTGGTTTCCACCCAGAACTCCGTCCCCATTAATGTTCAGAGATGTTCGACATGTGGGACATGACGTGTCCTGCTCAAGCCACGAACGCAAGCAAGAGCTGAAAAGCCACCATGCAGATATTATACATTTGCTTATTGCATAAGACCTGTTTTGGCCAGCACATCTTTGTTAAAGACTTCATCCCAAAGGTTTAATCTCCAGGTCCAAAACAAGGGTTTAAAAACAAATATAAAAGACAGAAACACTGGCTTGTTTACTTGTGGAAAAGATGGCCACACGGCAGTTTGCGTGCTGTTAGCATGGTGTCCCAGCAGATGGCACAATCGTCATCATTTGCAGCCAGTTCCTCTGCAGTAGCAACTGCAAACCTGCACAAAATGCAATTTATACAGAAATATTTATAAGGGCAAGTGTTATTGGGAAATACTGTAGATAAAGGATTAACAATGACATGATTACAGTTTTAGCACTAAGACTTTTTAAAGTACTAGATTTTAGAAAAGGAAAGCACAGTTGAGAGATCTCTTTAGAATCCACAAAACAAAAATATTTTTGAAAAAGTATAAAAACTTATTGACAAAAAAAATCAAAAACTCAGCTTTGCCATAAATAACGGGATCAATAAAGAGAGCATCATTTGATTCAGTACCTGGCCTCCATGTTGTTGATGACTCGAAGGTAGTTCTTGTGTCTGCGAATGCGCCGCTGGACCTCATGGAACAGATATCGCAGCTGCATAAAGATAACCAAGCTCGCCATGGACAGCCAGATGTTACCAAAAAGCTGTAACAAGATGAACATGTAGATAGGTAAGGTAGACGAACAGTAGGACAGTGTTTTAAATTACATTTTTGAACTGTATTGGGTACAAAATGTTGAATGTGAAAGTAAAGCACATAATGAACACTTGTTTTCTGCAGTTTTCCATTTGCACATGTGATCCTGGTCTGTAAATGCAACCGGAGGGCTGTATGACTCAACATGCAGTGAATGCCTCTATTCTTACAGTTGATCTCTTAGTTTTCTGTTCAAGACTCTCAGTTCTAGCTCAGAAACTAGTTTGATGTCCTGTCTCACCAGCATATGGATATGATGCATCAGATCCAGAAAGAGCATAGCCAGCTCCATGATGAAGTCTGTGTAGTAGACGTATGTGCCTTTGCTCTCCCAGGTTCCTGGATGGTTCAGATCCCACAGATGGATGGAGTACCTGAGGATAAAACACAACTGTTAAAATCATAAAAGGTATTCACTGACTTTGTTAAAAAAAAAATTTTATATTTTCAAAAATAACCTGAATCTGTTGGGGGCATTTGTATTTAGCTCTTCTGAGATAAAGCTTAAATTACATACACAGGAATTCTATTCACAAATGAGGAAACCTATTAAGGCATTCAATTATACTGGATTTTAATTTAATAATAATGATTTTAATTAAGGCTGTCAGAGTAAAAGGATACTCAGTGCCAGTGCAACCCACATTTTCAGATTTATATTTGCTAAGACAAAAAAAAAAAAAAAAAAAAAAGCAAAAATAACCTTAAGCTCATTTATTCCTTTCTTTCCACTTCAAAATCATGCACAGCTCTGAATGATAATTAAATGCAAGAAAGGAAGTTGCTAAATTTTTCTTCTGGTACTAACAGAACCAGAAGAAAATAAACATGGTTGCTAAGTATAGCCCATTTCTAAATTTGAGCTGGGCTTCATTGGTACTGCTCCCATGAGGAAGCGGCTGACTGTCAGGGTTTTAAACAAACTTACCTCATAATGACATGTCCAGTGCGAACCGTCACCAACAAACACTGAGAAAAATATATAAATTTCAACAATGTAATTTCTTGTAAATCACTTTCTATACTAATCATTACAAATCTTACAACTGCAGTTTGGCTATACAAACTGTTAGAAAACATTCAGAAATCTTCATAAAATTTGGGGCCAAGTAAATAAAGAGAGAGAGTAGGGGGTGCTAATGAGATAATTTACAGATAAGATATTTTCCATGATGTCACCTTTGATTTGGATATTAATAACCAATAAAAATAGCACAAATTTCCCCAGGGTGTTGCAACACATAGCTGAGGAACAGCTGGAACAAGTTCATTTATTAAAATGACAGGCCTCTCTATCTCACAACATTATGAATTGATTAAACAATTAAATATATTGATTGAGGGCATGTAAAATATTTTAATCAAACATTAATAGATTAATCAAAATATATATTGTCAAATTACCAGACAGTGCAAAAGAAAAACTCTGAATATTATTAATATAGATAGATAAAAAATTATTTTTAAATTGTACAAGGCGTGCTCTCTAAAGTTAAAAAAAACAGATCTCCATGTTTTAAATGGGGTGTAACTGAAGGCCATTACCTCTGCAGCCATAAAGGATAGTGTGTGCATGCCATGGGAGGCTCCTAGCAGGCCACAGACCACAGCCAGGCCACAGCAGTCCAGGAGCAGGGAGACCAGCAGGCACAGCACTCTCACATGGCTGTTCATCGGAGTTGATGGGGAGAAAGAAAGCTACAGAGAAGAAGAAAAAAAGCATTAGTATGTTGGGATTTTTTTTTTTCTTTTTAGCTAGTGTTTTTAGGTCACTCATTTCAAACTAATGTCAATACAAAATGCAGATTTCAAATTATTTGATTTTCTAGGCTAGCTTAACCCAATGTGAAAAACAAATTTCCCCTAAACGTAATAATCTGGTCGGACCACTGTCATGGCAACGACTGCAGTCCGGTCAGGGTTTCCTCCAGAAAACCTGCTATGCCTGGTGGTGGGGGTGCTAGGGCAGTCCACCATGTTTTTTCAGTTAAAAAAATGTTAAAGTTGCAAAAATGTGGAGGTGCATGAGCAAGCATCTTAATTTGGAAATAATAGCCCGTGAGGCTAATGGGCAGGTGCACACCCCCTTGTGCCTAGTTAAATGCGTCACCTGGCTTAATCCGTCTTTACCGTTGAGCCTGGTGGCCTGCCAAGTTGAGGGAAACCCTGCACATGTTTCCAATAACTGGAAATTAATCTGTTACATCACAGAATTTTAGACCACCGTTCTTCCCCCAGGTAGGTGCAAATATTGATAGAATACATTTAACTTGTTCTACCCTATGGATGATGTGTAATAATTGTTGCCACTAATTTTGTTTTCTCCCCTTAGAAAGTACGCCTGGCCTTGTACATCTAGGTATCTATTGTGACCTCTCAGCAACCAGCTGACTCTGGTTGCTGAGGTTTGGGTTTGAATTATCCCAAACCTGGATCTACTGGAGGTTTCTGCTAAATATTAGAAAGACTTTCAGAAAACCTTAAAATGAATTTAAAAAATTTAAAAAACACAAGTAATTCTGGCTCATCAGAACTAAAAACCTCACAATTTTATGTGTGCTCATTTCAGCTCATTGTGGCTGGTTTCCCACAGGCCATGAATTCCTGAAATATTTCAAGGTCTACATTACTTATACAACTGTAAGCTTAATCTAAATATCGGTTACACATGGAAGGCAAAAGTGGATCAGTTTCTGCATATTTTAACAGCTCAGCTACATGACAGTACACAGGTGTCTTGTGGGTTACAATATTTTCTCACACGACTTAAACATTCTTATCTTTGGTTTACAGCTGTTTGACCTGAATGTCTAATCTTTACTGAAAACGTACAGAAAGAGAAAAACAGGAAAGCATCTGGTTGTGACAACAAGAGAGTAGCTTTAGGCTAAAACCATTGTGAGTAAAAGCAAGTCTACAATAAAACCCAAAAGACAAGGGGTGGGCAAATGTATGCATACAAAGTAAAATATGTTCATGCAAGACATTTCCAGTAATTACACAATAAGAACTGGTGGAAGAAACTACTTTTCTAACATACCAAGCCAGTCAACTTGCCATTGTATGTACAATATCAATTAAAAACCCTGTATAAAATATCATGCTAGTAGGGAATTATATCTGATACCCCCGCCCTTAAACTTGGACAGCACAAACTAGTACACAGCAAGTCAGTGTTGGGACTGAAACTGTATCAGTAAGCAAACAGGACAGAGCTTTGAGCTATTAATAGATGTGGAGTACAAATATCTACATGGACAGTTTCTGCAAACCTTTAAAAACAACAACTTAGAGTAATGTGACGGTTTGTAGCGTATCAATCTCTAAACCCATTGTAGGGTGAATGACTGTCACCTGAGTTCTTTAGTCTAATTTATTAGACAGCCTGTCCCCCATCTGCTGGACAGATTGCTTTCTTCACAGTTAGTACCTTTTGAAACATAATACATTATATAGATACTCCATGCAAGCAAACTGTCTTGCGGTTTCATTTCTATATTTGGCAACAAACATTACTGATATGTACACATACTGAAAGAAAATCTCAATATAAATCCTTTTGCTAACCTGTGCTAAATGTTTTCAAATTAGATTTTAGGGATGGGCATTGCTTTTGCATATTCAAATAATCACTGAAATACACAAATTAGTGACATCTACACAAATGGCGTTTTGATAAGCAGCCGTCTTTTTTTTTTGTGGGCTCTAGTGTCCCTTATATGAAAGTAGGCTGACAGGAAAGGGGTAAGGAGAGGGGGGGAAGACATGCGGCAAATATCGCCGGGTCCGAGAATCGAACCTGCGACGGCCGAGTCGAGGACTCAAGGCCTCCTAATGTGAGTCGCGCTATCCCCTACGCCACCACAGCACGCCCAGCAGCCGTCTTTTTTGTGGTGTTTTTCACAAGCTATAGCATTGAAACAGCACAGTCACAGGGCCCCAGTAATACATGTAGTTATTTGCCAACAGTCATAATAATTTCCATGACCAGGGTTAGTTTTTACAACACAATACAATGTTATGAAAACTTTCTGGAAATTATTCCAAGGCCATTCTGTATGGTAAAAAGAAAATACTACTTTGTCTTAATCTGTCAAAACCTTGGGAACATTCAAAAGCAACCAGTCACATAGTGAAAACATGTACATTTGAACATACTTACATATTCAAAGCGATCTTTGCAGAGCTGAACCATGAGATGGAGAAAGACCAAGGCTGAGAACCACAAACACCACATGACCACTTCTTCTACGGTTTGCACATTCAACACTCCAAATATGAAAATGAACTTGTAGAAGATGAAGTTCCAGAATTTATCCTTAAGATGCTGATACATAAAAAGACAAGACAGCAGATTAGATCCTGATTCCCATTCCCAAATATTTATTGTGATCCACAAAACCATGAATAGGTCAGTATGCAATTCTCAAACTATAACCCACTGAAAGGAAACTATCCATAATACTTATACATAATTTATGATTGTGCTATTATTCTATATTGATTATTAAAGTTATGCATAATGTTGTCAAAAACAATTAAACCAAAACATTAGCTTCTTTACAGGCGCATCCGCATACAAACTTTGGTTTTAAAAATAGCAAACCTTAAACAGACAAATGGGTGAGTCTTGTTTAATATTTGCATTATAGCTACCCGTGTTTTACTAAAACCAGAATACTTTCTCTGACATCTTATTAAATTAACTTTCAAACATAGGAGTTGTACTGATTGAAAACATTTGAGTTGCAAAATTGCAATGTTGAAAAATACAATACACTGGACCTGGCAACACAAAACTCACCTGCTTCTCACTGACTCTGAGGGGCCCAAAAACCACATACTGAATCATTTTTGCAATTAACATCAAAGAGCAGCAAAATGTGTTCACTAGCACCTGTCAGGACACAAAAAAGTGAAGTCCCCATTAATTTTTATCATAAAGAAACATGCTACTACAATATAGCAAAGTTGCAAAGCGGATGATACTCACCCATACAAACAGACTGTCTGTAATTAGATACCACAAGACAGTTCTGGCCAGTTCTGTGTTACCAACTGCATTGCTCAGATGTTCAAGATCAACATCAGAGGGAGCTGGCGTGTCATCAGTTTCCAAGGCCCCAAACCCTGGGTCAGTGACAGTAGTATAGGCACTAAAGATGCTGCCAACCAGCAAAGCCACACTCAGTGCAGTGTAGGTCTGCAGGCTGGGCCAGGGAAACCTCTCCAGAAACAGCAGAGGCATTTTGTGGTTTCCGGTCCACTTCTTTAGCTGTGAAAACTGAGCGTCCACCAGCCTGTAAAGCAGAAACAAGACGGCTAGCGTTAGCTCAACTTAAAAGAGCTAAGCGGAAAATATTACATAATCACGCCACCTATCAAACAGCTGTGCTAATTTCACGCCTGCTTCTATATCAACTATAAAACATGACGCAACATTCAAGTGTGACACACATAGCGCACAATGTTGATACAAAATAAGTCAAAAAAATAAAAATACAGTAGCTAGCGCTACCAAACGAAGCTAGCTTCCACCTAGCAAACAAGTATCAACACTTCCCTAATAAATGAAGTGTAACCATTCATTTTCACTCGACGACAGACCATAAAAACAACGAGAATACGATCACAATCACCAATAATTCTAACGAAAATACTACAGCAGAGGAAACGTTAAATAACAGATGCTAACGCCCTGATCATGGGTTATTTACCTGGCTAACGTTACCCCATACTAGCTTACTGTAATATTAGCTACGTAGTTTCGCAGTGTGAGCAAACTTCAAACAACACTCAGTCACTTACAATTTGTCTCCAGCTTAATTAAACGTGAAATCCAGGATTGTTTATTCTCAACTGAGCCGTTCTTTCAGTTGACAAAGAACACAGCAGTCGACAACATCGTCGTGTTTATTCCAGGGAGCACAGGCAGCTGGCTGAAGCTGGACGGAGAAGACCAGACAGCGTCATCAGGACGATTTTAAAGCCGTAGTAATGGAAAATACCTACCACCCTCACTGTGTCACTTTAAATATTCATTCAATGGCTGTTTAACTGTAAGAAAACGCATTTTGAACAATTTCCCGAAAAATAAGCTTCACACAGATTCTCCAAAAGAAGAAGCAATGCACCACATTTTCTTCAAAAGTGTTTTGTTTTGTAAAATGACGAAAATAAATTGTGGATACATTTAATCTGGATTATAAACTGCCCGGTTATCTAACCGTATGACCACAAAGAGATTTAAAGAGGAGAAGCGAAAGCAAGTGAAATGGATTAGAAGAGCTTGCCAACAAATTATGGTGTTATCCAGGATATATTGCTGTATATTGAATTGAACTGAACTGATTACAATTATTTCAAGGTTTTGTGAGTGGGGCAGTATCATACAAAATAGAGCATGATTTTAATGGAGTTCATTCTTTTGCATTATTTAAAATAATACTATCACCGAGAATATATTTAGAAAATTTGACTGTGTTTTTTTTTTTTGCAAACACACTGACAACAAACCTCTGACAATAAAGGATGGGTCATTTCTTAAAGGGAAAAAAACCTACAGGACAAGTTCTGCAACATAAGCAACCTAATTCTAGAGGAATGTTCACATTTTTTAGAAGCGTGACCTATTTCCTCTACAGCAAATAACACATGACTTGAGTTGGTTAAATATACATTTAAAGGACAGTAATGATTTAAGATAGTTACTGAGACATCCCAGGGATGAAAATCACTTGTGATTTGTGAGGAGTAAAGATAAAAATGTGATCAAGTGATTTAGCAATTCACATCCCAAGATTTGAATGACACCATGAAGGTTTGAATCTCTAAAAATCTCCAGGCTTTTAGATGAGTTAAAATACAGCTAAAATCCAGAATTCTTTTAAAGTATGAAGAAATCTGAAGGCACGGATTACAAAGAATGCATATTACATATGTAATTACAGAAACTGTAATTACATATGTAATTACATATGTAATATGTAATTACATATTACATATCATAATATGTAATATGATTACATATTATGGATTATACTTACATACTTCTAAATGTCCTTTTGTTGCATAACAGTAATTTCTCAAGTTTTAAGTGTTTTCCTCCTAGAGCCATTCTTCACATATTGCTGGTGGTACTATGGTTGCCTTTAGTGGGTTTCGGAGAAAATGTCAGCATTTGTTAGTTAAATACAAACATTTTAACTACATCTACTGGACAACAAGTCAATATTAAAAAAAATAATTCATTATGTAACACAGTTACAAAGCAAACCAAAGTATGGGCAAAGGTACTTAGGTAGGAGTAATTGAAAGACAACCAGTAATGTTGTATCTGAATATTTGTGCGTTCCTTTCCACCTTCTAATATTTGTGTTTTGCACACATTAATCAGCTGTCTGTTTTAATTTCTTAAATAAATTGTAGGCCTTTGCTGTGTTTAAACCTGTCTGATCAGGATCCAAATCAATACTTATGTAAAAACCATATACTGCGTCCTCCAGATACTTCATCTTGTGGTTCCCAACCAAGGTAAAAGCTGGAATTTCTAATGTCCTTCTAATTCAGTCTATCATCTGAAAAGTCCTGGAAGTCACCACAAATCTAAACTTGATAATTTTGTAAATAGTTGAAGCAATGTGTCTAAAATAATAGTAGTACCTATTTCCTCTATTAATCATCTATATCACAATGTAAAAACATTAGGGAGACTTTCTGATGTCACATTGTGACACAGCCAATTCCTGAAATCACTGAAAAGAAACTGATTGCAGGAGTGAATAAGGGAGTCATGCAACTTGGGTCAGAAAGAAACAACTAAAGAAACTAAAGCAAAACCAAAGCAGAAATGACAAATCCTTCCACAGAAACCAAGTGTAAGTGCAACAATTAAGACGCAGAGGTAAGAGAATATTATAACTAAATGTCCAATAAGGGATGAACAGCATAATTAGGGCAGGTATGGAGATTGTCAGATGAAACCCAGATGAGAAGAGAGAAGATAATAACTTTAAAAAAAAACCAGACATACCATTAAAATGTACTTAAAATTCAGTCCCTAAACCATTAAAGGATGTAGTCCAGTTAATTGTGCTTGTGTAATATGTGTTGTAGCAACTGTAAATCAAAACAGTTATCATTTAAATATTTACTTAATGATAAGATATTTGTATTTGAGACTAAGTTTGATTTAATTCCTAAGTTTGTGTAGATTTTCCTGTTTGAGAAATATGCCCAGTAGCTAAAGGTAATAATTAACTCTTGAGATAAATATAAATAAATGGAGTTGACAGAGTCCAAAGTTAAAGTTTGTGTTCATGATGTAACAAATCCCAATGTTAAACTTGTGGGGAGAAAAGTTAAAGCAAATCCAGCTTCCCTTTATTTTCTACCGCAACAGCGGGTACTGTCATCGCATTTAACTTTTCAAATAGTAAGTTTTATTTGGTTTATTTATAAATATTATGGCAGAACACATTATGTGTTGTACTGTCTGCTATATTTAATTTGTCATAACCTTTTTAAATGCTTTTTGCATTAATATCTTATTCAGGAATAAGAGAACAGAACAAAGACCATAAAAGTGGAGAAGGTGATCTTAGTATGCAAATTCTGGAACTTCATATAAATTAATTTTTGGGTAATTGGAAACTCTTACACAAATTTTCATCATATTATTTTAAAAAGACTTCTTTAGCCTGAAAACTGAAAACAGTGAACATTGTATTTCTCACTGAAAAATTGTATAAACTACTAAAATTTTGTAGAAAACAATTTGAGAAATCTTTCAACCTATTCATTTTTTACTACTTTACACCTGTTTTACTTTGTTGTGGATTACTAAGACATATTTATAAACATATAGTACTATTTCAACCATCATCTTGCATTCTTAATTTTAAAGTCAGACGGATCACATGTCTGAAGTTGCAACATTAGGGATGGAACTTTGCTTCAATTCCTTATTTGTTGCTCATGCTAAAATCTGCATTCTCTTCAATTCAGAAAGGGAAGTGGAGCCTTGCTTGAACAGCAGTTTAATTTCTTAAACTCTGCCACAAAAACACATTCCCGACATGGACCCCTCCATCAAGATGTTACCTTCAGAAGCCCCCAAGGAGTTAGACGGCGGGACAACAGTGGCGTGTGTTATACTGGGTCTTTCCTTCCTGGTTGGAGTTCCAGGGAACCTGCTAGTAATCTGGACTATCCTAAGGCATGTCAAGCAGCGCTTTCACACTGTGGTCCTCATCCTGCACCTGGCAGTGGCAGACACGATGGTCCTCATCACTCTGCCTGCTTGGATCTACTCACTGGTGCACACTTTTGAGTTTGGATTGGTAGTTTGCAGTATCCTAATCTGTGTTATCACTGTGTGCATGTTTAGCAGCATCTTCTTCATCACTCTTATGAGCGTGGAACGCTATGTAGCCATCTGCCATCCATTTCTGATGATGCGCTGGAAGACTGAAAAGAATATGAATGGATGTATTGCATTTTTGTGGCTTCTTGCGCTTTTTCTTGGATTGTCTGATGTTTTAACCCAGACCTTGGCTGGAAGCGAGCAAAACGATCAGTGCTTCATCAGAGACTTCAACAACGATACTCTAGAAATTGTCTTCTTATGCCTGCAGACGTTGCTGGGCTTTGTGCTGCCTTTCATTACGCTATGCATCTGTTACTGTCTTGTGGCTGTGCAGCTCAAAAAACTGAGATTTAATTCAAAACAAAAATCCAAAGTTCTCATTCACACTGTAGTGCTTGTTTTCCTCCTGTGCTGGTTACCCTACCATGTTATTAATATTATTGATGTAGTTTGCATTTTTGGGACAGACACAGGGTATGGATGCGTACCGGAAAGTTTTGTCTTCAGCTCTGGTGCCCTGGTTTTTATCAGCAGCTCAGTGAATCCTGTATTATATGCCTTCTTCGCCAGGAACTTCAGAGGCAGTCTTGGAGAGTCTGGTCTGGTCAAACTGTTTCAGGAACTGGCCTCAAACACAAATAGACT
>CAEFZY010055019.1:0-95988 GCA_903066815.1 Brachyrhaphis roseni | reverse complement strand
GGGGGGGGGTAAACCCCTGTCCACCGGACAGACAGCGGCTTCCCTCCAACACCAAACAAAATGTGAGGTTAATAAAGATGTCTCCCAGTCTGCGGGGACCCCCCCCCCCCCCCCCCGCCGTGTCTCTAAAGGCTGAGTCCCTTTTGTGGACACCCTTCCCTCCACCGCCTCCTCGGTTCCTGCTGGAGCCCCGGGTTGGAGGAGTCATGCAGGGTGAGGGATTAACACCCAGCAGGCTGCTGAGGAGGAGGTCAGATGGGGTTAAAGTGAAATCTGACTTTTAGTCTAGATGGATTTTTACCCTAAAGCTCTTTTTAATTCTTTTTGCCTCTTTGAATTATCTGCAGTAGCTGAACAGTCAGTCAGTGAAACACACTGATTTGGTTGGACCATCAAGCCCAGAAACTGTCCTCTGAACAGACTTGTCTTTCTGAACCAGTGTGTTTATTACTGTTTTTAAGAGGGAACATTATTATGACACAGAGGTGACATCATTATAATACAGCTGCATGAGCAAAGTTGTGTTTTCCTGCCCGGTGTGTGTGTGTGTGAGACCCAAAACACTATTTTAGGTTTGAAATAATTAACATAAAAATATCGAACAATTATTAATATTATTTTCAATAATAAGCATTAAAATCCTATGTGACCAGGATATTTAAAATCCCAGTGTTCAGCCAGGGAGCAGAACCAGGTGATGCATGAAGTCTGGATGTTTAGCCTGAAGCAGTTCCACTTGGTTATTTTTGTTAAATTCATCGTTACAGCAGATAAACTGAGACGGAACTTCCTGCAGACCTGCACAGAGACCTTTTGTACGTAAATACTTTTTATCGTCATCAAAACTTTAGTATGTAAACTTTTGTAAAATATACATATATATGTGTGTGTGTGTGTGTGTGTGTGTTTTTTTAATATTTGTTAAAATTGTCACAGTGGGGCAGTTGGGAACGTTGCTTTGCAGCATGATGGTTCTGGGTTCAAAACCCAGCCTTGGGTTTTTCTGCATGGAGCCGGCTTGTGGGAGGCGGCGATGTTTTTTCATGAGGTCATAGAACCCAAGTAATAACAGGTCAATATTTCATGTTTAGTATGAAATATTAAATAGCTCTACGGTCCAGAGCTGCAGGTTTTAGAGTCGTGATCTAGTGGATCCACTGGGATCCACTAGATCCCAGTGGATCTAGTGGATCCACTGGTACGACTAGTACGACTGAAGCAAAAGAGCAACACCTTCACTTTGATTCATTGTTGCTGTGTTTCCTTCGCAAATGTTCGCAAATCTTTGTCTAAATTCCGCTAAGGTAAAAGCAGAAAGAAAAAAAAAAGTTTCTATTTCAGTGTTTCCATTAAATAAGAAATTAAATTAAAATCACACGTGAATAAGCTTGTTCACGTGACAAGTCATTAAAGGGCATGTCGCACTATCGTCCTCAAACTACTTCCTGTCATCTTCTTCTTCGTGGTTTGCGCCAGTAGCAACATCCGGTTGTTGATCATGTGACTTGTGTGATGTGAAAAATTTTTTGCATATTAAACCAATTTAAGTAAGGCCAAAAAAATCCCTCTTGAAGCTTTTTATCAAAACACAAGAGTCTTTTTTTGTTTTTCAAAATTTCGAGTAAGTGAATTTATTTTGGAAATCACTAATTGCGCAATCATATAAACAATGAAAACACAGCTAGTGACTATGTATTTGCACAATTTGACATATCATGTGAACAAGCTTATTCACGTGTGATTTTGTTTCTTCTTTAATATAAACACCGCAATTGCGGAATTATGTTTTTTCAACATTAATGGAATATCGGCAAAGTTTTGCGTCCATTTCTAAGGGAAACGCAGCTACTGCCAGTCAATTCTACACTGTGCAGCCCTTTCAGAGTCTGGTTTTCCAAACATTATCTCCAGATGTTTATTGTGTTCCAGTCATATCATGAGCAAGAAATATAAATCCAAATACATACTTGCATCTGGGATCTCAGTGAGTGTAATGTTTGTTTTGCAGGTGAGAAGCCATTCCAGTGTGAGTTTTGTGAGAGGCGCTTCGCTAACAGCAGCGACAGGAAGAAGCACTCGCAGGTCCATACCGCTTCAAAGCCCTACGACTGCAAGGCTCTGGGCTGCACCAAGTCTTACACCCACCCCAGCTCCCTGCGCAAGCACATGAAGATCCACGTCAAGTCGTCGCCTACCTCTGACCACCAGGACTTGTACAGCTTTGGCCATCACCACCTCCAGCAACCTGTCCTCGAACCCCTCGACCTGAAAATGAACCACTTCACAGCGTCGCTTGCCAACAGGAGTTCTCATTTCCCGCTGTTGACCACTCACCAGTTAGATCTCAGCCCTAGCAACGACGTAAGCGGTAAGGTGTTGCTGCGGAGTTCGTCTCCGGTGGCCATGCCTCTGGATCTCTCTCTGTCGGGCCTCAAGAGCCAGCTGAGCCAGAAGCAGCAGAGCTCCAGGACCCCCCGGCGGAGCCAGCGCTCGGTGAACCCGGCCTTAACTCAGCTGTCAAACATTAAGGAGTGGTACGTTTGCACGAGGACTACAGCGCCACACTTTCCACTGCTTCACCCAGACCACATCAAGACAGAACGCAGCGACGAGGACGACTACGTCACGTAGGGCGTGGGCGATGGTTGCTTCAGACAGAACACGCAGCTATTTGCTCCTTCATGAGTGGCTCCTGGCCAAGACTTTCATCAAACATCAAGACAGTTATTGTTTCACTAAACAACCCATCTCTGAGACATGTGGACGAATGCGGCGTCCAAAACAACGGCAGAAAGGTCACCATGAGATTCTGAAACAAAGTTTTACAGCTAATATGGTGGTTTTGTTAAATCAAGAGAACCCAAGGATGTTGCTTCCTAGAACTATTTGAACAGGGTGTCTGAACTTCAGAACCAGTCAAAGGACTGTGATGTGTGAAGCAGTTTCAAGGGCTAAAGCGACAGCGATGAAACAAGCCAACAGACAGCTCGGCATGTTCAAACAGCCAGCTTACGAAGTGCAGGGCTGTCAGAGCTGTCGAGGGTTTAGTATTCTTCAAACAAGCTGGTAGAGGTTTGGTTTGTTTGCTAAAATAGTTGGAACCAGCTGGTCCTGCTGCCAGCTGGGATTTCTTCGACATGTTGTTAGAAGAGTCGACGAGCACTTTGTTTGAAGCAAACTGAGGCCTTTAGTAACAAAGAATGAGTGGAAACCTGGTCAAAGTGTTACTGTGATCACTACAACATGGTGGCAAGTGGTTTGGCTGTGGTTTGCCTAAGAATTCAATGCATTCGGTACAAGTTCCCTTTCCTGTAGTAGAAAAATTCAGCATCGCCATGAGCTTGTCAGAAAAGGACATCAGCACATCATCTTTTAACAGAATGAAAAACTTTCTTTAGCTCTTGGCTTGATCAACTTGATAAGTTACAGCAAATCAGGCAGATTAATAGAGCCGACATCCAAGGTAATGTTGCATAAGAACACAGATGTTCTGCGCTAAATGTATTGTCTGCTAAAGCTGCAGTATGTAACTTTAATTGAAACCTTCACTGTGACATGACAGTATGTTATGAGACATAAAACTTGAGCTCTTCTGCCCTCTCTCAGTGCTATCTGGATACAACCATTCAGTCAGGAGGCGGGTCTTAGTGCTGTTAATCATTCTCCTTGTGTTTCTGCTTAACCCCGCCCCTCACTCCCTCTTTGCTCTTCGCTCAGCTGTAGCTTCTTCCTGATAGTAGATCCTGCTGTGAATGCTAAGGCTAGTTAGCATGGCCACAGATGACGGCAGATAAACTGTTTTTCTGCAACAGTAAGTTGTTTCTCTGCCAATAGCACATTGAGCAGCGAGTACATGAGGTTGATTGACAGCAGTTAGACCCTCCTCCTGGCTCTGATTGGTTGTTTTCTTCAGACAGTATTAATAGCTCAGGAAGGAGGTGTAGGATATTGACCTTTTTGCAGATTATCTGTCTCATGTTATGCTGTAATGACATAGTGACAGTTTTAACAAGTACGTCAACAAATATTTTTTTCCTTAAAGGTGCAAACTGTTAGTGAACAATACCAAGTTATTCACTAACATGGTGTTACATCCCACTGATCATTTTGAGTTGCTTTAAATGGCTAACTTAATCTAACTTAGCCTTTCATCACTCGCGAGATGTATTTCCAACAAGCTCATGGTCAAATGGTATCTTTGTAAAAAATAAAAAAAATATTTTTGACAGTACCTCCACAAAACTTCACTTCAAAAAATCCAATCTTCAGGTCCTACCAGTAGCTCAGCGACCTGCCTGATCACATTCCAATTTACAGCTCAGGATTTCCAAAATGGCCACCAATATAACACACAGTAGAACGGATAATGAACAGGTGGAGAGATAGGAATTTTCTATATGTGGAAGTGTGATCATTCTTAATTGTGAGTGGCCTGGGGTCTATTTACTTTCTGTTGCTCCAACTTAACTTCTAGCGAAATGAGTGCACTTACTTCTCCTGGAGGATGTTCACTTAGTTTTACTTGGTAGCAAAACGAAAGAAAAAAAATAATCAGATTTTGAAATAAAATCAAGGAATCCCTCAATGTTGTAGAAAAAAATGTAGAATCATCCTTTTATTTGCTGTTCTACAAAAATACCAGTGCAGACTTAACTTTGAGAATGAGTCTGCATATCAACCTGATGAGCCATCATGTTCCTGGTTGATTCACAAAAAAACATGTCCACAAAAAAATCAAAGCTGAAATAGCTAAATATAGCAGCTGGAATTAATAATAATAGCTGAAATAATTCCCAATATGCTCAGTCTAACATTTGGACTCAGAACAAACCAGATATGAAGGTTATAAAGGTTGAAGATTAAAGCGTCTGGAAAGAAAACTCAAAGTAATATGCCTTGAAAATAAAACCAGGTACAACAGAAGAAATAAAAGGACAAATGATGAGAAGCAAAAGTCGGTGTTGGGGAAGTAAACAGTGGTAAATTAACTGACGTAAGTGGGATTCATATATAAAACCAGTCTAATTTTGGATCTCACCTTGAATCTGTGATCCATACACACACGTCTTCTACATCTCACCATCATCTGATGGTGTAGTTGATGCAGAGTTGAGGGGGTCAAAGGTCAAAGTTGATCCATTACTGATCAATCTTGGGAGGTAGTCAGAGCTGTAATGACCTTGGGTTAAAAGCATAACTTCTTTAACAAATTGTTTCCTCACAAACCTTCTCTGTCTTAAATCGCCAATCAAGCAACAATGTTTAAGCAACAGTATTGCAGTGAAATATTTTTAATATGCGGCAGTTGAAGATGAAAGGGATTGATTGTTGAGTCCTGAATCTGTACTGAACAAAAAAAAGAAAAAAAAAAAAAGCTAGAACATTTGTTTGGTATCTTGTCCTAATGAAACGATAACTGCCGTAAGAAAATAAGTATGTTGCCAGTTACTGGTGATAGGGGGGTTCCTAAAGGAACAGGGCAGATTCCAGTAAATGCACTAACGCAATAAATGCACAGGAGGATCTCAGCGTTTTCAACCTTTTGTTCATTCTACCAATCAAATGTAGAGGAGGTTTGGAGATGATGAAGTCAGTTTTCAGAGGATGATAATCCATCTGCCCAGGAAGGCAGATCAACTCAATGTTTTAATCCAATTTTATCCATTCAGTGGATTCAATTCCTCCTAATCGTCAAGCTGTTAGAGGTGGGACAGTGTTCTCAATATTGAGGGATTCCATCATTTCTGTAGAAAAATATGTGCCATTAATAATAATAACAGCATCATTTCATGTTCTGAGTTCTGTTTCACGAAGCCAAGCGTTGAGCTGTCCAACCTCTGGCTTCAGATCATATCGGTAGTTTTGGATCAAGCATCCTCCAGGAATTGTAACTCCATGTTGCTCCAAAGAATAAAATGTTTCAAACGGTCAGCTTGGCGTCCAGAACTGACTGGATGTGTTGATGTGACAGACTAGCACTTCCGTGTTTCCCAGTCTGAACTGGGATCATGGCTCAAACTTACCAGAGTTTCTTTCTCAGTTTTCAGACGCTTTCTTGTTTTATCTGAGATGTTCATGGGACTGGCTGTTCTGTCCCCAGTAAATGTGTTGCTAAAGTTAAGAAAGTGGCTGAAATGAATGATGGGTAAATTCCAGCAAAGTGAACCTGCCGTATAGAACAAGCCTTCTGATCATTAGACCACTCAACTCCAGTTATTGTGCAACAAAAATGAGAAAAATAGAATAAAGACAAACAATTGGACTTTAAAAAGTTGAATCCTGTTGCTGACGAATGTTTTTTTTTATTATTATTATTATTATTATAAACATTTAATGTCTTTTTTTATGTTAATGTCTTCTGTTTTCTTAAATGGCTCCTGGATTCAGCCTTTGTATGCATTTTTTTTATGGTAGACTGGAGAGGTTTGTTCTGTATTCAGATGGATAGCATCCAGAGTGACCTGGTCAGCCCTGGGCCTGATGAGGTTGCAGATGTTCTGCAGCTCTTCTTGAGAATGGACAGAGGCAACAAACACGAGGGAAACAAAGACAGTCTCTGGTGACATTTTTCTTTGTCCTTTATTATCATTCTCAGCACATTCACTTTGAAATAAATTCAAGCAGAAAACGCTGAAGTTCTGAGTTTATTTCAAGAGAATATCACTGTTAACATCTTGATACATTGAAAGGTCTGTCTGGGATTCTGAAGCGGGGTTCCGTGTAGACATTATGAGCAGTCAGTATCTTCCCTGCTGTAGATGGGTCTTATTAGTTAGATTATTTTGCAGCTAATGGCCAAGACAAAAGAAGTCTATCATCCTCATATCTTGAAAATGCCCACTCACTATTATCTGACTTTAAATCACTGATGTTTTTGCAGTGCATGTATTTATTCAGATAGAAGTCTATATTTACAAGCTGGAACTTGGTCCATAACAAGTGGAAACAAAGGCTGTAGACCAGGGGTGTCAAACTCCAGTCCTCGAGGGCCACTGTCCTGCAGTTTATAGATGTGCCACAGGTACAAATGCTGGAATGAAATGGCTTAATTTCCTCCTCCTTGTGTAGATCAGTTCTCCTGAGCCTTAATGACCTAATCATTCTATTCAGGTGGTGCAGCAGAGGCACATCTAAAAGTTGCAGGACACCGGCTCTCGAGGACTGGAGTTTGAGACCCCTGTTGTAGACTGAAGCAAAGGACAACTATCCACTAGAGATGATAAATGAGATCATTTCAAGATACTTATTCACTTAAACTTTTCCCATGTTATATTTATTTAGTTTATCGAACAGAGTGTGCAGGATCATTAACCTGAACAAAAAAAAAAAAAAAAAAAAGCTAGCGAATGTCAAATTTAATTGCACCTCGATGTCTCCTGCCGCGCTCCTGACTTTCCTCCCCAAGGCTGAGCGGGTTCCGCCGATGGAGGGACGGGTTTGAGCACTTCGAAGCTCAGTCCAGGAGGGGGCGGTAATGTAGGCTCTGATAAAGCTCAGAGAAGAAGAGAGGCCTGGGCAACATGGCGGTGTGCAGACAGGCAGTGTTCCTGGACAGGCTGCTGTTTACCGTGAAGGTGAGTTTTCCATTTAGTGACTGTGACGGGGTCAGGGTGGAGGCTCAGTCCGACCGGAAGTGAGCACCTAGAGACCCGCAGCGGGCTGCTGCGCCACAAAGACTTAACACTTTAAACTCTAGTAGTTGATGGTGGGCATCGTCTGTTGTGCCCGTTACACTGATGAGCAAAACATTATGACCACTGGCACCAGCTGTTAACCTGGACATTTCCGTGTAGGAGCTGGTTTTACAGAGCAACCCTGTCTGTTCGAGAATAAAGCTTAGATTAAAAAAAAAAAAAGCAAAAACCTGAACTGAAACTTGAAGACATCTTCATTTGATTCAGTGTTAACTGCGTCCTTCTTTCTTCTCCTCTATTAGTCCTTTAAATACATTTTTACCAGCTTTGCACTGAGAAGTAGCTTGAATAATGAGCTCAGCAGATGCGCAGTCCCACCAGGTGTTTGCTAATTGCTGCATACTAGTCTGAAGGAGCCGAGTGGGGGAATCGTCGGGGAGGGCTGTTCTGTGAGGCGGAAGGGTTTCATCATCTGGGAACCCACTCTAACCAGAACCCTCGTGGTGTGTGTTTGTGTGTGTGTTGCAGTCTGCTCCATGCCAGGCCCGGTGCTGTGCAGGAACCCACGGGCCTCAGTACTCCACCGCCACCAGTCCCAATGAGAAGGTGAGCTGGGATTCTTCCTCTGCTCTGTTCCACTCTGACAGCACATGAGAGAAACTCTTCAGTGTTTTTGGTTTTTATTCTCAATACGAAAACATGGATTATGATGTTCAAAAGTGGAGCAGAGCTTTCTTAGCCCAAAGTTTACACACCCCACCATGCTCTCCACCGTGACATAGTCAACCCAAATTTTCTTTTTGTTGTGTTCATTTGCGACATGCAGTAGTAGTTCTGCTTATATTCATTCATGCATAGGTTACTTTTACGTAGAGCTGCTGATAATAGAGCTGTGAACTCCCTGTTTCCACAGGGAGACAGGAAGTTGAGGTGCAGCGAAGGGTTAAAGCTGCATATGTTGCGTTCAAGTGACCCCAGATTAGCTGTGTTCATTTACTGACTTGTTGCTTTTCTTCTCCAGACCTTTGAGAAGATCCTCATCGCCAACAGAGGAGAAATAGCCTGCAGGGTGAGAGAGACAAGAGGCTTTAATGTTTAGTCTGCTTTCTCTGTCATGGTTGGTTACATTTTACTGACACGGGCATCCCATAATATGCTTTACAACATCCGGGTAAATCGCAGAAAGTGTAGAAATAAAGAAATTATTGTGCTCAACTTTACTTTGAATCAGGCTAAGACAAGCACAAGAGGAAGAAGATTATATTCTGTTGATGGTGTCTTAGTGTTAAAATGAAATGTTTAATCTTTATTGTCATATCTTTCTAATGTGGATTATAAGAGCAATTTTCAAATGTATGCTGGGTAAATAATGTTTGGAAGATAAATTTGCAAACTAAATTTAGATTTCCTATTTTCTGGTTTAGACGTGTTGTTTTTCTCCAGGTGATGAAGACGTGTAAGAAGATGGGCATCCAGACTGTAGCTGTTCACAGTGATGTAGACTCCAGTGCTGTGAGTCTTCTTCTCTCTCTCTGTGTCTGTGTCATCATCATCAGCATCAGTGGCTCTCAGTTTTGGTTCAGACTCTGCAAGCCAAACATCTGTCCTGACAGATGATGACGTGGTTTTTGTGATTTGTTTGTGTGTGTCTCCAGGTTCATGTAAAGATGGCTGACGAAGCTGTGTGTGTTGGCCCTGCTCCTACTGGGAAGAGCTACCTGAACATGGAGGCCATCATGGAGGCCATCAGGCAAACTGGAGCACAAGCAGTGAGCTTTTCATGTCTTCAGCTTTTCCTGAGCTTATGGGTGTTCTCCATGAGTCACAGCTAGAGTCTAAACTAAGCTCAGGCTCAATGATCAGCCTGAATCTGAGTATTAAGCAGTGTTTTTTATTTATTTTTTTCTGTTTTAAGGTTCATCCTGGGTATGGATTTCTCTCTGAGAACAAGGAATTTGCAAAGCACCTGGTGAGTTCCAGTCACAGCGATTCATCTTGTGGTGCCTTTGGAAAAACTTCCATTTTTTTCCAATCTAGGGAAAATTCTCTGATTCAATTTGTTCTTATTTAGATGCACTAAGAGGCTGTGGTTAAAGCGGCCGTATCCTGTAACATCAACTTTGTTGAGCTTTCTGTCCTGTTATTATGACTTTCCCTAATCAAAAACGTAGTTGGAGTGTTACTGTGATTCTTTCATGCATGTTTGAGAAATTCTTTAATCTCCATGGCGACCACTCAGCTGTGCCTGATTGGACCTTGCCCCATCTTCAGGCTTCCAAGCTTCCCAGCTTCCTCCTCCAAAGAGTAGCTCTTCCCAGCTCAGCTCCTTCAGACTAGCCAGCAGCAATTAGCTAACATGTGGTGGAACAGTGAGGTAATCGAATGATGTCACAAGCAGTGAGCTCAGCCACTTGGTGGAACCCAGCCATCAGGGGTTCCTCATGAACGTGTCCTCAGTCCTCTGCTCATTACTCTGCAGACTCTTGACTGAACTCAGTAGGATTGCTGATGACACAGGAAGGGATGATGTTTCAGAATACAATGGATGATTTAGGTGATGCTATTTTTTTCACTTTGTGCTCTCAGTAGCTTTCTATTGTGATTTTTTATTTTTTTTTTCTGTTGCTAGGCTGCAGAAGGTGTAACATTCATTGGTCCAGACACTCATGCGATACAAGCAATGGGGGATAAAATTGAGAGCAAGCTGATTGCTAAGGCTGCCAAGGTCAACACTATCCCAGGATTTGATGGAGTTGTCAAGGTAGGAGGTCACTGATGGTGAAAAAGAACCCAACTTTACACAGAGGTCACCCACTGTGACATGAGACCCGAAGTATTAAAATGATATCCATCCTTCATGTATTACTTTAGATCATATTGAGTCTTTTAACAGGTAAAGATTTAACTAATAAAAAGAAGAACTAACTTTTCCTCAGGTGGTTTTATGTTCGTTCTGTCCTCCTCTGAGTCTTAATAATCTGTCATGAAAATAAAGAGGCATTTCATAGAATTACAGTGGGGTTCAGTCTGTAGCCAAATACTTAGCAACTAGTATGGCGCCAATTCATAGGACAGACTGTCTGAAGGCAGGTGAACCTCTTTGCAAAAAGAAAAACGATCAAAACTCATAGTCATTCCAATCTAATCGCACAGACAGTTTCGTGGTTAAACCATGTCTGTCAAACTTCAGTTTATTATTTAAACTGGTGAAGTTTTCTGTGTAAGGACATCAGTCTGCATCTGATAGTGAAAAATGTTACAACTAAAGACTGAGCAGAATCCAGCAGGAAGGCATTCATCATTCAAAATTCATTACAATCACATAATTAATTATTATCACTTTCAGGCATTTGATCTTTATTTCTCAACATCTTCATTGCTAAACAGGTTGTTTAAAAACTCGGCAATATATCTAATGTTTTTATTATCATTTAATATCGATACTATATCAAATCAATGTATTTGTCCAGATGACGCATCTGTCTGCTCTGCCTGCTGCTGTTGGCCGATGTTAAAGACTTTTCCTCTTTGCACATCTGGGTTAATGGATCAGAACCCTCAGGTCAAGCTGGACCGGGTCAGAACTCTACCTGCAGCTGCAGGTGAACCTGGACCTTGGTTTCTCATTGCTAACCAAAGCCTACCTCTCTCTACTCCACAGACCGCAGAAGAAGCAGTGAAGATCGCTCAGGAAATCGGTGAGTGTTCCCTGTTCTCACTGACAGACTCTGGTTGGACAAATTAAACATTCTTGACTTATGATCTGGTTCCAAACAAAACCCTTTCAAAGGCCACAAATGGCCGTCTTGCCACACTGTGGACACTCCTCCATCAAACTGTCCTCTGCTCACATCTGAAGTTTGTGGCACAGGAGACGAGTATCAAGTTCGTAGAACAATCCAAAGTTTCAAATCCCATCTAGGAATGTTGGAGCCCAAACTCCAGGCTGATCAAAAATCATTGTAGATATTTTAGTGTCTTCAGACATTCACAGAAAAACCTGCAGGCATAAAGCTCAGGCTTGTGGACAGTCCTGTGAAATGGGTGAAACTACCTTTGTTAAAATGTGACTTTAGCACATGAAAGACAACATCTGCTTACACAGGAGTCAAGTTAATTCACCCTTTAGTTCATTTAGTTCTAACTAGTAATAAGAGTTGCATATCAGTTCTGACTGATATAGACCCGTTACTCAGCATGTGTTTAGCTGGTTTCTATGTGTTCTGGTCCTCAGAGTGAGACCGTGCGCTCTTTCTGTCAGGCAGTGGGACAGACACCACTCTAGAGCCTGGAATTGGGATTTACTAGTTCATAACATTTCATGTCCTGTAGCTGTGAGTAAAGAGAGTGGAATGGTTGACGTTGTTCCAGGTTCTGCCGTGTTTTGTTCCCAGGCTACCCTGTGATGATAAAGGCGTCGGCTGGAGGAGGAGGGAAGGGAATGAGGATAGCCTGGAATGATGAGGAGACGCGGTACGGTGCTATGAACGCCTCGCATGGCGGCAACAAACACACTGTGCTTTAATACAAGCCAACCTTAGCTATGAGCAGTTGTTAGAATTTCTTATGGATGTGCTGCATGTTGTGCCTCACAGGGAAGGTTTCCGTTTCTCATCCCAGGAGGCAGCGTCCAGCTTTGGGGACGACAGGCTGCTGATTGAGAAGTACATAGATAACCCTAGACACATAGAGATCCAGGTAGGCAGCCACTACTCTCCCATAGTTCAGTATGGGAGAGTACTGAACTATGGACAGGTTTCATTTTTTTGTTTTCTTCCTTCATGTCAGTTATGCCAATCTGATATATTGATGGTATGCACAGTTGTGGACTTTTTGGTTTTGCACCTAAACTATGAGGTTGTCTAACATCTGGACGTCAAGGTGTGTGGTCCAAAAATAAACACTTTAAATTCTCTTGTTTTCTATGTATGAATAATCAGTCTGCAGCTAGTTGTATGTAGATATAAGTAATTGTTGTTGTAAATGTTCTGTTTGTTGCCTAGAGCGTTGTGTCTTAGATAGAGATGCACTGATCTGATGTTATCTGTGTTGGTCCCCAAATTGAAAACAATTCTAGATCAGGTATCGTGAAAAAGTGCCATAAGATCAGATCTATTCGGTCTCATTCTATGCTTGGTGCTTTTTTATAATGGAACATATAATGTATGTATAATGCCAAACCTCATATATCGATTTTGGTATCGAAAGTGAAAAAGGGGATTGGCGCATCCCTAGTCTCAGATGTCTACAGGTTGACCTGTGATGGGCTACTGCTTGGAAAAGTCATGATGTGTTCAATAAGCAAAACGTGTGTGTGTTACAGGTGCTGGCTGATAAGCATGGTAATGCCCTGTGGCTGAATGAGAGGGAGTGCTCCATCCAAAGGAGGAACCAGAAGGTGGTGGAGGAGGCTCCCAGGTTAGTGGGTCTCTGTCATTGGGTCCAAGACTGCTGGTTCTGTTTCACACCAGGTTCTGGAGTCAAACAGGATTTAGGAACCTGTGTGGATCTTCAGCTTTCTAACCCTTCAGCTCTTTTGCAGTCTATCATTTCCAGCCAGAAGGCCTGACATGTGCAGTGTGTTTTGTGTTTTTGGCTTTTGCTGTGTAACCTGAACATGGCAACACTGAATGGGAGGCAGAAATATGACTGAAATATAGATATTTTCATAGCATGTATGCAACTATTATCCTTACATTAGCTCTACACAGCTCTGGGAAAAATTAAGAGACCACTTAAAATGCTGAGTTTCTCTGATTTTACTCCTTATAGGCATATTTTTGAGTAAAATGAACATTGATCTTTTATTCTATGAAGCACTGACAACATGTCTCAGGAATTCCAAGCAAAAATTTTCCATTTATTTGCAGAAAATGATAAATGAAAAAGATGCAGTGCTTTCAGACCTCAAATAAAGCAAAGAAAACAAGTTCATATTCATTTAGTTATAACAATACTAATGTTTGAACTCAGGAAGAGTTCAGAAATCAATGTTTGGTGGAATAACCAGGAGATTTTCTGTGGGGTTCAGTGCAGTGGTCTTTTTCCAGAGCTGAATTCTAACAAAAAAAACAAACAAACAAAAAAAAAGCAAAAACATCCAGACTGAGGTTTGGAACAGCAGAACTACGATGTGCTTCTGGATCTCCTCAGAAGACAATCTGAATATTGAACTGATCCTGAGCTGCGGGTCCTTCTCCCTCCTCCAGTACCTTCCTGGACCCAGACACGCGGTGGGCCATGGGGGAGCAGGCGGTGCAGCTGGCCAAGGCTGTGAAGTATTCCTCTGCTGGAACCGTGGAGTTCCTGGTGGACTCCCAGAAACACTTCTACTTCCTGGAGATGAACACGCGACTCCAGGTAAGTCCACTCCAGTTCAGTGGGAGGAGCTCCCCACTCTGTCTGCTCTTGTAATGCTGTTGGTTGGAGCTCCACAGACATAAAAACAAGGAGGATCAATGAATGTTGAGAGGAAAAACTTTGTTTGTGGTTTAACCTGTGGTTCAGTTATTCTGGGACAATATTAAAGTGAATGTTTACCGACTACTATTCTATTGTCTTGATATTTCCTCTGTTTGACCTTTAACTTCAGGTGGAGCATCCGATTACTGAGTGCATCACGGGTCTGGACCTGGTGGAGCAGATGATCAGGGTTGCCAAGGGTTACCAGCTGCAGCACCAGCAGAAAGACATCCCCATCAACGGCTGGGCCATAGAGAGCCGTGTTTACGCAGAGGTCAGTGACCTCTGAGGTCATCACAGAACTGGCTGCTGATTGGCTCACATAGCCACTAACTACATCCTTTATTAATAAAAAAAAATCCAACCAAATCTCCAGTCAGTTGTTCTCTGTTTCTCTTGATTCAGGCTAACTGAATCCTGGGTTTCTGGACCTCTGGACCTTTAAAAAATACACATGAGACCAAAATGCAATAAAGACACTTTATACATCAGATCAGTGATATGCTCACATCCTGCTTGGTTTGAGAAGTCAGACATCTTAATGCATGTCTGACTTCTCAAACTGGTCATATTAAGTGTATGAATCCACTCTGTTAGTTTGCTGGTTGAAGTCACTGGACTAGTGCTGAGCTCTGCTGGGTGAGCAGCTGTTCATCTTACTGCCTGTTTTTCTGTAGGACCCCTATAAGTCCTTTGGTCTTCCTTCTATTGGACGGCTGTCTGAGTACCAGGAGCCTCTCGACCTCAACAACGTAAGTTTCTGTTGTTGTCAGGGTGACTTACTGATTACCCTCTGTCTCTGTGGCTTCCTTGTTACCTAGACAACCCTCTGTCTCTCTGGCTTCCTGTTTCCTCAGTGTGAGCATTGAGTAACCGGCTCTGTTCTCTACCAGGTCCGGGTGGACAGCGGCATTGAGGAAGGAAGTGACATCAGTATCTACTATGATCCTATGATCTCCAAGGTGACCAATATTGGAAAAACACACACATTGCCTCTGCGTGATCTTCCGGAGCAGAGCAGTAACATCCGTTCTGTGTCTGCAGCTGGTCACCTACGGGTCGACCCGAGCTGAGGCTCTGTCCAGAATGGAGAATGCTCTGGACCACTACGTGATCAGAGGTAGAGTCGGCAGTGGCAGCATCGGCATCTGGGCCGGTCTGCTCCGTTAAATACCTCTGGTCTGGTGTGCTCAGGTGTAACCCACAACATCCCTCTGCTGAGGGAGATCATCACCCACCCTCGGTTCATCTCCGGTGACATCAGCACAAACTTCCTGCCTGAGGTCTACCCTGACGGGTTCAAAGGTCACCAGCTGGACGCAGAGAGCCGCAGGGAGCTGCTGGCCTCAGCGGCAGCTCTGTACATCACCGCTCAGCTCCGCTCACGTAACATCCTGGGTCCGCTCAGGTAACCATGGCTACACATGCTACATCCTAGCTGCTGTCTGACCTGGGTTTCTGGGTTTACACCTCAATCAGAACCAGAAGGAACCTGTGAGCTGGAAATGTGAAACTGGATCAACGAACTGTTTTTTGAGCATCATTTTGTGCAGAAGTGGTTTAGTGTTTTCTGCCCCTCTCAATATTTAACAGCAGAAGTTTCCATTACAAATATGCGCAAATCTTTTATATTCTGGTAATGTAAATTAAAAAAACACAATTCCACAATTGTGGTGTTTAAATTAAGTAAGAAAAAAAAAAAAATCTCCTCCAAATAAGCTTGTTCATGCACTGAGTTATCAAAAATCATATCGGCGATGGATGTAGACAGTTACATGACATGTATTCATAATTCAGCCATGACATGTTGCAGGGTGTCCTCTGCTCCTGTGGAGTGTAGCTGCTGGGAGCTGATTGTGGAGCTGGGGGGAGAGCGCCACCAAGTGGACATCACCAAGTCAGGCGATGTTTTCACTGTAAGTACTGGATAGAGAAGGCAGCAGGTGCATTCATGTGTGATGCTAGTTATTTTAGTCTAACTAGTGAATGTTCTGACTAGTTTTCTGAAGTTTGGTGCCCACAGTAGAAGGAACATCAATCTGCAAACGCACAATACTCAGGATTTTAAAACCTCTTTACACCTTAAATCTAGGGATGCACCGATCCACTTATGATTCAGACGTCTGAGGTTTAGTTAAAAAAATAAAAATAAATTGCATAAATCTAATCTAATAATAAGTTACAAATTTATTTGATAATTCTGCCCCAGTACACCACCTTAAATACACCAATAGCTTCCCAAGCTTGGTCAAATGTGTAAAAATAACACAACTTTGCTCAGTCAGGGCAAATAGGAGTGTAGCAGCCAATGTAAAGTAAAGAAACTTAAACTGATGAAATTGATAGTTTGGCTACCTCGGCCACATAAAAATTAAGCTGCAGCAAACCTTACAAATGATTCAGAAAGTGCAATTAGGAGTTCTAAATATCATGTTTAATAAATCAGAAAGCATGATGTCGCTCAAAGCGCAAAGCATAGAATTAGATTGAAAAGACAATTCATTTGTGGATCGGGGCACAATGTCTCAATACCTGATCTAGATTTTTTTTCAATATCGGGACCGATACAGATATTGATACCGGATTGGTGCATCTTTGCTAAAGTGTAACTCCACTCTGTTTGTATGTTAATTCACATAAAAACAAGAGATTGGTTCTGGTACACGTGGCCTCTGACCTTACAGGTGGAGGTTGATGGAGGGACGGTGGAGGTGTGTGGGCAGTGGAACCTGGCCTCCCCCCTGCTGCCAGTCTCTGTTAACGGTGCAGACAGGATGCTCCAGGTAACGCCTCCAGGTTGTTTTCACCGCACTGAAGCTGGTTGTATGTGACGCCGTTTCTCAGCTGACATTTGGTGTGTGTGTTTTAGTGTCTATCCAGAGACGCTTCCGGAACCATAGTTCTGCAATACATGGGCACACTGGTAAGACTGCATGCTAGCAGGAAGCTTTGTGATGTAATTTCTGAAAACACACACGATGCCTGACAGAAGGAGATTCTGGAGGAATTCCCCAGAATGAGCCGGAGAATCTAGGAAATGATGCGGCTTCACTGCAGGATGGATGGATGGAAATTAGTGCTGTCAATCGATTAAAAAGCTTAATCAGATTAGTCACACAGTAGCATTGCGATTAATAATTAATCACCGTTCGTAACTTGGTGAAATTGAAATGTAAAAATGTGCGTTGTCCTGAAAATGCTAAAGAAAATCTCCTGTTGTCTCAAACCAAATGCCTCCGTTTTCCAGGTTTTTATATTCTGGAATGTTTAATGTCTTTTGGTTGGAAATGACTCATTTTTTCAGTGGAAGGATAATTAATCATTGCAATAAGTAGCCGTACCGGCTTGGTTTCATCCAAACGTCCATCGCTGTGATTTGTGAAGCAAAATTTGCAGCCGACTCTCCTCGCTTATCTTTTCACTCTCCATGGGAGAAAGGCTTTCGGGTCAAAACAGGGAATACGATTAATCTGCATTATGTAATATTAACGCAATAAACCTTTTAGATTAATCGCATAATGTCACCAGCCCTAATGGAAATATTTGTAATGGTTTCTAAGTATAGCACATGTAAAAAGTTTGCGCCAGCGAACAGGGGTGTGTGTGACATGGTAACCACGGGGGTGTGTTGGGGTGTGTGTGTGTGTGTTTTGTGTTTTTAGTTTAAGCTGAGGCTTCTGTCCCAGCGGGCAGCAGAGCTGGACTCCTACATGCCAGAGAAGGTGTCGGAGGACACCAGCAGCATCCTGCGCTCTCCCATGCCAGGGACAGTGGTGGCCGTGTCCGTCAAGCCTGGAGACACGGTAACGGCTCTACTGTGTCAAACTAAAGGGCCGGGGCGGAATCCGGCACACCACAAGTATTTAAACAGCCCTCTAAACTACAGGGGACGAAATAAGTAGAAACTTCAAGATGTTATTTTTTATATCAAATCAAAGCTGTTTTAATCTATTTACTGCCAAGTTACGTAAATGTGAAAACATGTTCAGTATTATTTTCATTTTTAGAATCACTCATCTAATGTAAAGACTCGGCGAGGCCGTGGTCAGGCATTAATGGATGCTCCCTCTGTAGGTTGCAGAGGGTCAGGAGATCTGTGTGATTGAAGCCATGAAGATGCAGAACAGTTTAACAGCTGCCAGGCAAGCAAAGGTAACCATAGCAACGCCCCGTGGCGCTCTGCTAAGCTTGTCCGTTTGTTTCAGAAATCCGAATTGAAGCAGGAGAGCCTTTGATCCTCTCTGCCCGCAGGTGAAGAGTGTCCACTGTAACGCCGGAGAGACGGTGGGGGAAGGAGACCTGCTGGTGGAGCTGGAATGAGACGCATCAACACTTCCATGGTCCACCAGCAGGGGGCCATGTTGGACACTAACCTGTATCAGCTGTTCATTTTTCTGTTGCTTTTTGGTAGATTTTATTAAAGTCTCTTTACTTACATTCTGAACAAATTTCATTTTTTTAATCACCAGTAGTATTGATTGTAAACATTATATATGAATTAAAGCATATGGTGATTTAAACATTTATTTTAAATTTAATATGGATTCCAAGCTTACTATATTGATTAAAAAAATAATATATGGATTCGTAGGCCTGTTACAGTAACAAATTTTGTTGGTTGATAAATTATTGTGATAAACACTAATATGTGTTGATTATAGCACAATTATGCAAATTCACCCTCTCAAAGACCAGTAAGCTTTAATTTTTTTGTAAAGAATACTTCACCCAAGAAATGGAAGATATTTGAAATATGCAAAATAAAACACGACGGCGAACAATCGATAAAATGGAAATAAAAACCACACGCAACCAAAACCACACATAAAATAATTTTCTTTGTAAAGAAAATTTAACCTTCAAATAAACAAATGAAGCAAAAGGATGAAAATTATTGAGCTCCTTTTAATTTATCATGTGATTATTTGGTTAATTGCTTATTGCGACAAACTTATTCACTTAAACACCTCCTCTCCTCATGATGAGCCTGGAGTGGGAGGAGCTAAGGACCAGGAACCTCCAGGGGTCAAAAGGTCACATAACCTCCAGAAACAGCAGAGTTTATAGAGGTGATGAGATCAAAATTGGACTCTTTATGTTTTAATGATTTTCAGTTCCACACCGCAACGTTTAATTCAGATAAAAGTGTTATTTATATAATGTATATACCGGTACACACCCTTCAGATAAATTCACTGACCTTGAACACAAGACAAGAACAAACACAAAGAGCCAGGATATAAACACACTTCACACTTTTCTAATGTGCATTTGGAAAACATTTAGTGGTTCCTTTTACATCAAGTTTTGGATTAAACACTATAAGCTTTATTAGAAGAATGAACTGAATTTATCTGATTAAATTCGTACCAATTTGTCTTTAGGTGTCGGACTCGTTTAACAGGTTGAGTTGACATTGTGAATTGGTGTTAAATTTTACATAGTGAACTGAATGAAACATTTCTTTGGAAGGAAATTTTCTGTACTGCAAAACACAATCAAAAACAACTATTTTGGTCAAGTTTATAGCGCAAATATTTTAGAAGAGTTGAAATAAGACAAAACTAGTATATTTTCAGCAAGATATAGGAGCTTGAGAGAACCCACGCATGTACAGGGAGAACATGCAGAAAGACCCTGGAGCTGGGATTTGAACCCAAGGCAACAGCACTACCAACTGCGCCACTGTGCAGCCAGTAATAAATCAATAATCGCTTGATATTGATAAAAAAAAAAGTGACCGTTTCCATTGGAAAATTATTTCACTTGCAACAAGATATTTTTCCCCATGGTGGTGAAATAATCCACCAAATACTTTTTCATAATATTAAGGAATTACTGGCTTAAAACAAGCTCCTCTATCCTTGTAGATATTTTGCACTAGAAACTAAACCAGGATAACTTGGTAGGATTGTATGTTTATGCACTGTGCTTCTGTCTTGCGTTCAGGTTCAGGACATCAGAAAGAACTCAGACATTTTCCGTGATAACAGAAATTTGTTTTTTCCATTTTTTTAAGTTTATGAAAGCGTGATCATTTTTAACAGACCTCACATGATCCAGCAAATATACCACACTGCTCTTTATTGAATCATCAAATTATGCAACATATCATAACAGAGCACTGATACATGAAATCATGTATTATATACAGTCACAATGGATACTTTTTTTCACTGGAAATGAAAGAAAATTCAAAGTGCAACCCATCATCCAACCCTTCCAACAGCCCAATGAATGTTCACTGCAGTGTTTCAGCTCTACAGTTTATCTGAAGTTTCTCATCTGGCTACATTTTTGATGGAGGGGAGAAAGCAGAGGAAGGCAGGAAGCTGGACGGCTGCCTCCCAGCAGGAGGTCAGCATCATTCCATCACCTGTTGGTGTTTATCGGACTAAACTGGGAGAAAAATTAAAGTAAAGCCAGTGAGGGAGACATCACCATCTCTAAACTGTAAAATAAAATAAATAAATGTCTGCTTCCCATTTAAATTCGCAGTTCTGCTCAGTCAGAAGGTTGAAGTGGGCTGTTTATGGTTCACTGCTAGGATGATGTGCTGACGTCTTGGTTTTGTTATATAGAACTCAGGAAAACAGTTGAGCGTTCCCAGTCGGACATTTCCCTGACTAACTTCCCACACAGAAGGCCTGCTGAGCCTGCTGGATCCCTCAGGACTCCCCTGGTTGGTCTGGTGGTGGAGCACCAACCTGCCCAGGAGGTCTCAGCTCGTTACAGTAGTGTTAATGTAGTGTTTTACACGCTCCACCAGTCACAGACCTGACAGAAAAACCACAGCAGGTCATTCTGCGCTCCAGTAGTCGGGTGGTACTGAGCCCATGTTCTCAGGAAAACCGGGGAACATTCTGGTGGACCAGCGGTATTTGGATTGATTGATTGATTTGAGATGTAACATAAAGATCTGCTGCTTGTATTTTCTAGTGATTGTTTTTCATGGTTAGAGAAGTGGGAAAGAGAATCATCCATTTTTAAAATGAGTTTCCAATTAGCTTTGTTTCTAAATCATTCAAAGTTCCAAGACTTTTACCGGAGCGACTTCAACATGGGTCTTTGGCTGCTTTTTCACCAAGGCTTTAACCGAGAGCAGAAACAATGAGGCTAAATAAAAGACATATCTTCAGGCTTTGAGATGAAAAGCTTCTGACAGAACCACAGGCGTGCAACTTCCTTTAGTCGATCATCCACTGTTCAAATGTTCAGCTCTATGGGAATCAATTTCCTGGTGCCAAAATCCTGTTTTGTCTTTCACACTGTGTCATATACAATTTGTTTTTATAGGTTCAAACTGACGTTAGCTGGAGATGGGCACCAGCACCTCCCGACCCCACTAGGGACATGGGTGTTAGAAAATGGATGGATGGATGGATGAATGGATGGAGGTTCAAACTGAGAAATACTCACCAGATCTTCCTTTGGGTTCAGAAACATTTTATGGTTTGTAGGGTTAGGCAGAGTTGAGGGATTTCTACCTTCCAACGTCGTCTGAAACTCTCCAGGTAGCAGAGTGAGTGAAGAAGCAGATAAAGCTGCCTGGTGACTGGTCGACTCTGGGAGCCAGTCTGTTGACTTTGGGATGGAACTGGGAACTGTGGTGGACTCAGTCAGTTTGACTAGAGAGGCCAATCAGAAACAACGTCCAGCTTTCCACCACCACTGTAATCCAATCCTCCTCCATCTCTATGGCAAGATTTTTGATTTGAGGTTCTGTTAAAAGCAGCAGAAAACATTTTCGGCGTCTTCATTTAGTGAAGAACCAGGTCCGTTGGTGCCACAGGCTGAAATAGTCCGAGACGCCAGACCTAAAGCAGACTTCTAACCGTTTTCACAAAGCAGCACACCAACGATGTTCCTGTATTGTACAGAGAATAGAAGGTGTAGCACTCAGTGGAACTGTGTGGAAACGACAGGAAGATGGTTTAAACAGGTCAAAGGTGAATAAAGCACATAAACTGAGATTGGAGATCTTTAAAGTCTGCTTTGGGCCTTCAGTCTCTGAGAGAAGCTAATCTGGAGTTATTAATGATTTCTACATTTCTTTGTAAGTTAAAGGAGCAGTCTGGTATAAAACTGAATTTTTTTTAGCGTTACATTATGTTAAAATGTTATTCCCTCATCAAAAACATACACAGAGTGTTGCTGTGATTTTTTTCATGCATGTTTGGGGAATCCTTTATTCTACTGTGGTAATCAGTAAGGAGGTGCCTAAACGCTTGCTCTCACAGATCTCCACCTTTTCTACACAGCTCCTTCAGACTAGCGGCAGCAGCAATAACCACCTGGTGGAGCTGCGCTTCTGCTTAGTGCAAACACTTCTAAGGAAGATGTTAAAGGCTGAACACAGAAATGTTGCTATGTCGACTTTCTGAAGGCGAAGATTCAGAAAGAGCAGGAGCTTCTTAAAGAGACAGGGATCCAATTTCAAGTCATTAAATTGCAAAGTCAAATTTATCTGAAATTATGTTTGATATGCAGATATAAGCTTATAACAACTGAAGGGAACATATTGATTATGCTATAAGATGCATGATACTGCCCCTTTAAAAGACAACAGAAATCTACTTTGGACCTTCAGCCTCTGAGACAAACTAATCTGGATTTAATAATGATTTCTTAACGTTTCCAGGAATAATGACCACTCAAAGCCCTGTGCGAACTAAAAGCCAGTTGTGTTAGGTAGGATATTGTTTGCTTCTTACCCTTCAACAGAAACTCATTTCAACTATTCCATACTCCCCCTTTAAAACAGAGAGCTGGTCCAGATCTCCTGTTTAGAGTTTGAGATGAAAAAGAGCAATGTGTGTGTGAAATGTTAGGTTTGTGTGACAGCACAGAGACCCGGGCAGTCTGAAATAGAAGAAGTTAAATATGACCAAGAGTCTTTGCATGCATCTGTAACAAACAGACGAGGTGGTTCTGCTGCAGAAACTTTACTGGGACCTCATATTTTCGTCTTTGAAAAAACAGAAACATGTCTTATTTTTTCTTTCAATAAAGTGTAAGCATATTGTCTTTAGTTTGACTTTAAAAAACTGTTTTCTAATGGCTTCCAACCCGATCCGGGATGGGGAAGATGAACACACAAGGGCTGCAGCTGGTTGGATCAGCAGGTAGTTGTACGTCTGCTGGGTTCCTCTGGCCTCCCAACCCACACAAACCCAGCCCGGGTCAAAGCTCTGGTTGCTCTGCAGAGATGCGACAGACACCCAGCTGCTTCCCAACCCCCCAGAGGGGCCGCAGCCTGATCCCCCCGCAGGTCCCCCGGAGGGGTCACAGCCCGACTCCTACAGTGTTTCCTCAGGTTGATCTGGATGCTCAGGCAGCAGCAGAAACACAAAGAGTCCAGCATGAGGAGATGGTTCACATTGCACATTATTCTGCCCACACAGCAGCGTCTCTGAGGCGCCCGCCATCAGCTGTCCGCCGGGTGCCTCCTCACTGTGCTTCACGTCAAGTTCACAGTCAGCGTCAGTCCTGCTCTCTGAGGTGGATGTCCCGAGTCCATTTGATCATCGTCTCTGGAGAGCGGTAGAGGAAGATGAGCTTGGAGTAAAGCTCCTCTTCCAGCTCCAGTTCCCCGGTTTCCCGAACCTTCAAAACACAGAAGCATCGGTTATTTGGGCCGACGATGTTCCGGGACACTTCCATTTCCCATGAAGTGAACCATCATGGAAAAACATGACATTAAACCAACCAACCATATATTTATACAGCACTACAACCACAGTGTGAAAGACCACAGTCAGGGTCAAAAAGAACATAAAAGACGTAGCAACAGATAAAAACAAGAAAGGAAACAGAGCAAAGCAACAGAAAAGCAAAATAAAACCAGAAGTTCAAGTAGGAAAAGCCTGTCAGGATAAAAAGTTTTAAGATTTGACTGAAAAGGACTGAGTTTGACTGCAAATCAAAGATCTGAAGGAAGTTGATTCTACAGTCGAGGTGCTACTATGGAGAAATCCCCTCCGTGTTAGCGATTAGTACATGGAACACAAAGATGATAAAGCCCATTTAGGGCTTTAAAAATAAATCAAAATTAAAATGTCTTCTAAAATGGACAGGATGCCAATGTAGAGAGGATAACACAGTAACCTGGTTCCATTTAAGAGTGTTGATTAAAAGACAAGCTGCTCATTCTGCACGACTTGGAGGCAGTTCAAAGATGACTGGGCTACACCGGCATAAAAAAAAGAGTTGCAATAATCATTTCTAGAACTGATGAAAGCTTGAACAATATTCTCACAGTCACAACGATTTAAGAAAGTCTTAACCTTCTTTGGAAGGACAAGATGCAATTTATTAGTTAAATTGCAAAGCCCTGTCTGTCAACAGTAACCCCCAGGTTCTTCACATTGTCAAACCTCCCAGGCCAGTTGTAGTTTTCTCTCTAAATAGGATCCACTCTGTATTTTTTTTGGTCATTAAGAAGCAGAAAGTTTCTGAATTAACCAGTCTTTGACTGCAGAGATGCAGTTAAGGAGAGAAAGCAGTGGGTTACTGCATCCTGGCCCCACTGGTCAGTAAATGTGTAGGCCGTCTGTATTGCAATGTGGCGTCTCACAATAAAGCCCGACCAAATAATATACAATGAAAGAAGTAAAGGGCCCCATGTGGAGCCCTGAGGAGCCCCAGAGAGGATGAAGACAAAGAAAAGCTGATAGGAAAATTATATTATCATTATTACTTTAGTAGTTTTACTGAGTTTAATGTGTGTAAGACATTGCTAACCTTTCTATAACCTCAAACATGTTCTTTGCAGTTTGTTGTCTGAGGGTAAAGGTGTCTCTGTTTTAGATAAACATGCTCTACATTGAAGAGACTTCCTCAGTCGTAAAACTGTCTATATGTAGAATGATAGCTTCTGTCCTTCCCTTCCTTATCTGTAGAATAGCCCCTCGACATTCCTTTCTCTCTCTCTAGGTAAGAGAGAGAGAAAGGACGCATGGTAGAGTTGTGTCTTCTCCTTCTGCAGAAGACTTGATCGAAAACTCAAACGTTGTCTGTGGTTCTTTTATTTAAGTGAACAAAATACCCATCAAAAGCTGTTAAGCCTCAGACTGGTGGGACGTAAACCATCTCAAAGCTGAACCACGTATGTCAACAAAGTTGTGAAGACAAGATGGAAGTAAAGACTGGTCCATGGGGTCAAAGGTCGCTGTAAGGTCAAGAAGCACTGCAGGGTTATCGGAGTCGACTGACAGATGCTACACCTGTTCTGCTTTAGAATAATGAGGTTACGTTTTTTTTTTTTTTTTTTTAAGGTCAGAAGTTTACGTACAGTGCAGCACAAACTTTTCCCCTCTCCTCTGATTGGTTTACACCGGAACTGATCCTTTAGTTTGACCAAAACGTTTTGCAAGACTCAGGACTTGAATCTGATCGTATGCAGACAAAGTTAAGGATTAGGGTGATGCCCAAGAGGCCTTCCACCCTCAAAGTCTTGGACTTGGATCATTAAAATAACAAATGAACCACGTAAAGTTATACTGGTTGTTGAGGCTGTGAATCATCTTCTGAATTTGAAAAAGAGCGGTAACAAAATCCTCACTATTCTATCATTGAGCAAATGGAGCTAATTCTGGTCAGTCCTGACCTAAAGCTGGTCAGGTTTAGTCTGAGAAACGAACAGTTGTCTTGCGGAGGCGTTTGGTCTGAACTCACCAGGAAGATGTCGGTGCAGAGCTTCAGGATGCGGTCCACACAGGGCAGCTCCTCAAACATGATGGAGTGGGAGATCTCACTGAAGAAACCTCGCACAAACTTCCCAATGACCAGGACCACCGACACGTACAGACCCATTATCCTGGGAGGACGAGGACAACGAGGAGAACGGGTTACAAAAGACCATCCAATCAGAGAGACAGAAACAGATCAGCTTCAATCTGACCAATCCCAAAACTGAATAAAATGAAAAAGTTTGTTTTACTCCAGATACAGATGCTGTTATTTTTGCCTTTGCTCAACTGGAACTCACATGGCAACACACTGAGTCCTGTAATTTAAGGCTGTCAAGTGATTCACATTTTTAATAACAAACAATTATTGTTAAAAAAGTTTACAGTCAATGAGTTCCAAAAATGTTTTTATTATGGGTATCATTTGATTAAAATAAGATGCAACAAGAAGAACGTGTGATCATTTCTCATGTCTTTGATTCTTTTGTCATTGTTCATATTTTCATTTATTCACTGCAGTTCAGTGTCTCTTCAGATGTGAGGTGGTGCTTTGCTACTTTGCCTTGTCAACAGCAGTAAAATAGTTTCAGGGTTCTTCCTGCGCTGCAGCGCTGAGAGTGGAGATGTTTTCAGAGATTAAGTTTTTAAGAGGAGCGTGAATGCTATGTGGCGTTACCGTAGCAACCCTGTGTTAGTGCGGTGAGCGACGCGTCTCCTACCCGTATCCAGCCAGGAAGCCCAGGCTCGGTGGGCTGACTTTGTCATTGAATATGACCATGGGGAGCACGCTGCATGGCGGCCGGCAGGGCGCCACGGCGATGTCCCACCACTCCTGCCCCCCCGAGCCGTTCACAGACCTGTCGCTCTTCAGGGACAGGGTGATGTTCTGGTAATCAGCTTCATCGTCTGCAACACCAACATGTCACTTAAACACACACTGACAAGGAAAATAAGGATTCACACCCACTGGACTTTCTCTTATCTCATTATATTTTTAACACAAATTTCTATGTATTTATTTCTGGATTCCATGTGAAAAGCAGAGCAGCATTTTATTAGAGCAGGTTCAAATGATACATGGCTTTTAAAAACTTCTACCTGAAAATTTGATGTGGTTTTGTTTTCAAACTCAAAACTGTTTGGAACCAACTTATGCTGCTTCTGTGAACTTCAACTTTCTAGTTCAGCCACAGATTTGCAATGAATCTGGGTCTGGTCTTTGACTGGACCATTCTAACAACAATCTGCTTTGATCGAAACCTTTGGGTTGTCGTCTTGCTGGAAGGTGAAGCTGCTTATTCTCTACTGTTGGTCAGAAACAAACTCAGAACAAAACTCTCTTAACTGACCGGGACTTTCATTTAAATGCCTGCTGCACTTTACAGATTTTACTTCATGTATGATTTCCCTTCTATGTCACATTACGTGCTACTTTGACTATACCACGACATCCCAACAAGCATTTGAGGTTTTAACTTGACACAAAGTGAAAACTTTCAGGTGGTGTTGAGAAGGTTGAACAGGGAAGTAACTGATTGAACTCTGACCTTTGTACAGTTGACTGACTGGTTTGGCCTCAGCTCCATTGGGGGCACGCATGTAGTTAGGGAACATGTGAGGAATGAGCCTGTGGGGGGTCAGTGATCTGTTAGGACTGAATCTTTTGTCACAGCTGGAGGGATTGAAACGTTGCTGAACTCACACAGGCTCAGTCCGGTTGCCGATCAGTAGATACGCCAGCTCTTCTCTGACCGGGTTCCCCGGCTCCAGGTCTATCGAATGTTTACCAAACGTGTGTTCAACGGTCCCACCTTTCCCCAGGTCCCTGGAGGGAACACACACATTTACACACACACACGAGATGGTAAATTGTGGCTGCATTTCCATTGCATATTTGTCTATATTCTGCTAATCTCAAAAAACCCCAAAAGAAAACCAATTACATGAGATGTATTCATAACTCAGCCATGAGGCTAGCTCTCATCATCTATCAGTCAATCAGAGGAGACGTTGGTGTCATTGGAACGACAAGAAACTTATACTTGGAAGTGATTATGTATGCGCCGTTTTGGGAGAAATTGTAGTTGGTGATTTTGCAGAAGAGCTGTGGATTCAAAACTTTGGAAACTTTTTCTGAACTGTGTGAAGGTGAGAGAGCTCTGGTGGAAACAGCCGCACAACATAATGTATGTAACAGTATATTGCGAGACAAATAATTTATGAAGAAAAAAATAAATAATAAATCAATAAATCCAGCTCCTCTGCCTCCTCCTCTCTGATCCCAGTGCTGGATAGAAGCAACCAATCAGAGCCAGGGAGGCGGGCCTTAGTGCTGTCAATCACAATCTCTCTGCAGCTCCTTCCTGCTAGCAGATCCTGTTGTGAATGCTAAGTTAGCATGGCCACAGATGACTGCAGATAAACAGTTTTTCTGTAACAGTAAGTTGCTTCTCTGTTATCAGCACATTGAACAGCGACAACATGAGGATGATTGACAGCACTAAGATCCTCCTCCTGACTCTGATTGGCTGTTTGGGGTCGGGAGTGGTCCATTTCTTTGGAGGGTGCAGGACAAGGATCTTTTCACAGACTATCTGTCTCACAGCAAACTGTCATGACATGGTGACAATTTTAACAAATATGTAAAAAACATGTTCTCTTTAGAAGCCACATGCTGCATCTTTAAACACATTTTGTTCATAGTTTCAATTTGTTCGATCCTATGGATGGTGGAAACGCAGCTCATAAGAACATCCTTCTCAATAAGAACTAGAAATGTGCAGAAGGCAGAAACATGGGCTGCACAGCTGGAATGGGTCTGACCTCTGGAAGGTCCAGGCCAGGCGGAGGGTCAGGTCAACAGGGCTGTTCAGGAGCTCCTTGATGACCTCCTGCCTGCTGGGGGGGCTGATCCTCCACACGGACCCTGAGCTGCCCTCGATCACAGCCGTCACGATGTCCTCATAGCTGTACAGAGTGATGAACTGCATGGCCACCTAAACGCAGGGACACACAGAGGTCAGAGACCTGGGAGCATCATCAGCTCTCACCGAGTCTACGGAGCAGTGACAATGAAACTGGATTTTATGTGATATGTGGATTTTTCTGTGACACACACACTGAATATGGCGGCTGGGAGAAGTCTGTACGTACGGCATTGTCTCCAAACGTCTTGGTGAGTTGGTCGTACTCAGCAGCTGTGAAGGGATGGATGGACTGCTGCTGCACGCTCATGGTGAACAGGGGCTGGAGGACAGGACACAACATGCTGCTTTATGTAACGTATTACATGTGGTCATGATCACAAGTTTACATACACTGCTTGGAAGTCGCTTAATTTGGGTTCGTTCATTTATTTCAATCATTATCTTTACAGGGAGTGAAGAAGTCTACAGGGAGGCAAGTTGATATCTTAGTATTTATCGCAATAACAAAAGTATTCCTAAATTCATTAGAGAATTTCTTAATAAAAAATACTTTGGTTTTTGCCTCAGTACGTAAAGTCAAAGTCTCATTAACACATTGACCACTGGTCAGTCTTCGTCTATAGCAGCCAGATTCACCATAGTACCAATAAACTACACAAAATAACATCCTTTAATGATAGTTTTGAACTTATTAATCTTCCTATGGAAGCAGCCATGTAAAGAAAAAAAAAAAAGTAATACTTTTCACTGCTCTTTAAGTTTATAGTTATAACGGTAATATTTTTTCTAGGTAACAATAAGCCAAGTTTGATAATGATTCTTTAAAGGGGCAGTATTATGTATTTTCCCGCTACATAGTGTTATTTTCTAGCCCAATCAAGTAACTATGTTACCTCCAGTTGTTATAAAAATGCTGTATATATAAACCTTTTTATGTAATTTCATTTTCTATAGTTTTGTAAATTATTTTTTGAGGTGAAACTGAACTAAGGCTGTATTTATTTTCAACCTGCTAAATGTTTCCTGTCTGTTCTTTTAACATAACACAGGACTTATGCTACAGAACACAGTGACTTTGTTTCAGTTTGTATGAAAGCGCATGATTACCTCGTAACCACCTAGTTTGAAAGTGACTGTGACGTCGATCGGGTGGTTAACCACGCCCACCACCGATCTGACCAACGAGATGAAGAGAAGAGGAAACCAGATGATGCAGATTAAGAAGAAAATAATAAGTCCGCCCATGCCGTATTTCACAATCTTCTTCTTCTTCTGGCCCTTAGGTTGAGGGTATTTCTGAAGAAATAAGACAGAGATGATAGAAATATCTTTATGACCACACAGAACAGAACCTATGGGGTTGGTTTGAGCATTTTCTGTGAAAGTATAAAAATAATCAATTAAAGTCACTTTCAGGATTTACAGGATTAAAGACGGTGGAACAATTAATGACAAACAGCCTCAGCAGGTCTGATTCTATCCAGCTAGATTGCTTTCATTTGCCTCTCAGAATATGAAACACTGTGAAACATAAAATATTACCAGTTTAGAGCTCTAACAATGAGTTTGAATTATCTTTTCTCTGTCTTTTGCATAATTGGACATGTTTTTGTGAAAGACTTCCTTGAAAAATCGCAACCCTCTGACATATTTGATGAGTCCTTGACATCGAACTCTTCTGGTTCGAACCTTTTCTGTTTCCCGGCTGCATTTTATGATGAAGATGTTGGCGTAAATGTCCTCGACACACATCCAGTCTGACAGGGACAGGGTGGTGTCGGTCCAAACCCAGTCCATCACCGCACGCAGCTCCACCAAGAATGGAACGAGGCGAAACCTAGACACACACACACACATATATAAAACCAACTCAGACTGGTTATTCATCACCTTGTCCTGCAAAAGTCAAGCTCTGGATTCACTGATATGAATCCAAGAATATGAACCTATAAAGTCACATGTACAGAAGAGACGATTATGGTTGCTATGGTTGCGATGTTTCCATACCCTTGGAAGAGAAACAGGTTGAGGTGGTTGTATTTCTTGGTGAGGAAGTTGCCAAGGATACGGGTGGGGTAACCGCAGCGGATCTGATAGGCCGACAGGCCAAAGTAGATACACTTGACAAAGTACCAGAGCTGGGCCACAAAGTTCTGATTGAACATCCTACAGGAAGACAGACAAACAGAAGATATGTTCAGCTCTTTTATTCAGAAGGTCAGGTGAAGTGTTCAGGGGGCGTGGGACTTCACAGTTTCCAGTCAAAGTTCTAGTAGTTTAGCAAACGTCCGTTTTTGTGATGACAGCCCAGCAGAACCGGATCCTGGACACCAGTCGTGTGATCCGGTCAGGACTCACTGAGGTTTGTTGGTTCAAATTCTACTTTCATGTCTGCACAGATCATTTGTATGAAGCAGGTTATGAATGGCATAAAGTGATCGGGCGTCACCTTTCCGTGACAGCAGGCAAGATGAAGAACATCCACAGATGAATTCCCAGAACCAGGATCACCTGGAGGAAAACAACGGCACCAGGTGAACAGGGCGAACAGGAAGTGACGGGTTGAGCTCTCGGAGCAGTCAGCTGACAGCTCAACAAGCAGCTTTCTGAAGCCAGTCGTGATTAGAAAGCATGACATGAACCTGAAAGATGAGTTTCCCCAGAACGGCCTTGCGCAGGTACAGAGCTCTGTCGATGATCATGGTGCTGAACTGGATGAGCAGCATCACCAGGAAAGCCTCGGGAACCTGGTCCTCCGACAGGGTGGACGCTATGTCTGCTGCAGCACTGTGCTTCTGAACAGGACACAGGTTGAACTCAGGTTACTATCACAACATTTAACTTTCACTTGAAACGATTCTGATGGCAGCAGCAGGATTAAATGTGTGCGAATTAAGTTTGGTTGCATTTAAGTTCCTGTGTGGGGCTGTTCATTTGATACAAAAACAAACTAATGGACAGATTGAAAACCTAAATGACATTTAGAAAACCCAAATAACAGCCTGGTTCCAGTCCATAGTGAGTAGGTACGTCTTAGTCTCAGCGTTGCTCTGTGTTGATGCGAACACTGAGTGCTGCAGCAGTAGAGGTAAGTGTCCTGGATGACTGTGTATGTGGTTAGGTGAAGCAGTCGTCTCTTACCCCAAAGGCCCAGAAGCCAAAGATGATGATGACAAAGTCAACGACATCAGTGAGGAACATCAGGGCGTAGACATCTGTGGAGGCCCGGTATTTATCCTTGGTTATACTCCTAAAGAAACTCTGAGCCGGCTGCTTCACATTCTGGAACCTGCAGAGAAAAGCACACACGTTTGATGTTTACTGTCAGTTAAACTGGATTCAACCGAGCTAAACATGAAGTTACTGAATCGGTTTTAAATAACTGATGGCCACTACAGTAAAACTTTCTCACAGGGATTTTATATTGCATGTCTTACCCTGTTATAAAGGCCTGCTGTATCTTGTGTCCCACAGCGATTAATCTGAGCATGGCCTCACTCTTCTTGTCTTTTGTTTTTTTCTTCCCTGGTTCCTTCCCAGACTCTGCAGTCTCTGACAGAGACTCTGTTATGAATGAGAACAGAAAGAGCTCAATAATCTTTGTAAGTCAAACAAGCATACACAACCTTTCAGGTGATCTAAGCTCACAGGAGATAGTTGGAAACGTCATGATGGAGGAAAAGCAAGAATACAGGGGAAAACAGGGGTCAATTACAGGTGAACACAGCAGTGTCACAGCAGAACATTTACTGGTAATAATCCAGTAACATGTTTTCATCATGATGAGAGTTTTCCTCTTGGATCAACGGAAATCCAAGAGGAAACACATGTAGATCAGTGTGTTAATTTCCAAGGAAACGGCAGGTATGTGAGGTACCATATGATTTGTCTCCTGGTATTGAATAGCAGAAGGAAGGGATGAAAAGGCAAAGCTAAGTTAACATTCACCCAGACGCCTTACAGACCCAGCTCCTCCCTTTAAGCTAGTCAATGAAAGTGAACCTTTCATGAAAGGTGCTGGACCCAAAAAGGTCCATCACAGAGTCTGGACCTGTCTTGATGAACCAGGCCCACCAATGTGATAATGGTGTAGTTAATGTTAACACTGGACGATACAAACCTTTGCTGTCCTGTTTTTTGGCTTTCTTGTTTTTTCTGCGGAACCGGATGCTGCTGTCTCTCTTTGGGACGTCCCCCGTCAAACGTTTGGTGTCCTTCTTCGGGGCGTCCCCTGTCAGTTGTTGACTATCTCTCTCCCTCCCATCCAGAACATCCACGTTGTTGTTCCTGGTTTCATGCTCGCCCCCCGGCCCATCAGGCAGCACCTCGGCCGCATCAGGCGGTTGGATGATGGCAGCGTCTGAGCTGGGACCCGCTTCTTCAACGTCCTATGTCATCAGAAAAAAAGGTTTTATTCAATGAAGCTGTTATCTCATGTTGGTTGACGTCTTCAGAAGACGTAAAGTGACCAGTGGTCAGGTTCTTCAGGGCTGACGTTGCGTTACCTGGTCTTTTCTTTTAGTGTCTTGAGCTTCCTCCTTCCTGCTCCCGTTTTCCTCTCCTGCTCTGACGTTATGTCCATGTTCTGATGATGCATACTGCTCCTCCAGAGGGCCCTCGTGATCCCACAGACCGTATTGCTGTGCACACACACAAAAACACTGCCTTATGTAACAGAAGAGTCATATTTATAGGGCTTGTGGTCAGGGTTTGGTCTTGACTCTTTATCAGGTCCACCTCAGCAGACCACTCAGCATCCTGCTGAGCCCACACCATGTCTCCTCAGGTAGGAACTTTATTAACACAATAATACATCTGGATGGCTTTGTAGAGCTAACTCAGTACAGCATTCCCATGGCAACACCTGAAGCTCTCAGCTGTCTGCCATCTGCTATGGCTGATGGGTTCCTCTGTGGTCTGACTGATCCACCGTCCCACCCTGAGGGTCACCGTCTCAGTGCTCACATGACCTCTGGCACCTCTACAATCTCTCTACTTTCATCCTTCAGCCAATTTTATTACTGGAGCTTCTCTTGTTCTTTCATTTATCACCACTGCCTTCATCAGTTATTGTTATGTCTGATAAATCACAGCTTGACTAGTAAAACGAAGGGAAAGCTGTTCAGAGCGTGTGCGGTGTGATTAATGTTAGCATTTATTGACCATGAGGAGCGATCTGTGGAAGAAGAGAGCCAGCAGCTGCAGGAGATCATATTTGATGTAGCTGTCGGTTTTCTCCAGGCCAAAGATGCGCGGTGGGAAGAAGGGCTTGTCTTCGTTCAGAGTCATCTCATAAACACTGTTCCACGGAAAGAACCCGAACTGGAAGATGTACTTCAGCACCACCATCGCCTGGGAAGAGAGAGAGCAGCACAATGGTTTAGTTAGTGTGGTGGAAGCTCACACACACACACACACCCCCACACACACCCTACATACACACAGTCACCACAAGAGAGCCCTTAATAGCTTGCTTACCAGCTCACATTTTCACATAAGAAACAAAAGCACACTAGGATAAACTGATGTCAAAACTATTACAGTCACAGATCTAGTCGATTTCTACATGTAAATTATGAATGGTTTCAATGACACTCCAGCAAATAGAGCTGATGGAGACTTTTTGTGTTTTTCTTTGTATGAGATTTTCAATGAGAAATCTGTACCTTAATTAATACATTTTAAGAACATGCCAAGTGTTTTCCTCAAAAAAATCTGACTTAATCTCATCCAGTAATTAAAATGGTCTAAATACAGTTTGGGGTTCTCAAAGGCAGTTCTCATTGTGTTGCCAGGAACAAATTCAAAAATGATATGTTGACCAACAAGGTAGGGAACTGCACAACTTTGAGATCCTTTTTAATTAAAATACTTGGTCATTTGTTGCTGAGCAGGTACTGATTCACTGTAGTCTTGTCCCAACGTTCAGGATTCTTCTTCTTCTTGTGGTTAAAATTCTGCTGAAGTCATATTGCAGGATTACGTAGCCATCCTGAGATATGTTTTCACAAAGCTCATCTTTTTTAACCAATATTTAAACATCATTAAGGGAACTGTTACACTAAGAGCTTAGGAAATGGACCTTGAAGGAGTCACCATAATAATCACTATGAACTTCTGAGAGACACAGAAAATCATTTCTGCCTGTAGCCATTAAACTTAACTTGAGTTAAGTTGAATAACTTAACTCAAGTTAAGTTATTCAACTTAACTTGAGTTAAGTTTGAATAACGTAACTCAAATTTTCTCTGCAGTCATTTATAGATTATTTATAGATTAACATATTTGCAAGTGCATGCTTGTTATTTATTTATTTATTTATTTATGTACATTCAGTCATATTGAATTATCTCATCACTCTTAGGTATGCCTATATATGCTTTAGAAACTTTATTTCTTATGGTCATGTTTGTAATATTAATATTTAAGGCTTAGACGGAGTAGCTTGTCAATGAATAAGCAGTCCCCCCTTGGGGATCAATGAAGTATATTCTATTCTATTCTATTCTATTCTATTAACCAACTGCATAGATCACAATCAGTTCAGGTTCAGCACAGAGGAGAACAGAAACAGAAACGAATCCCAAACAGCAGGAAGTAACAGCCACAAACACTGAGACAGAACAGGAGGATCTTGGGTAGCCGGCTTACCCTCCTTTAAGTAACAGTTCAGATCGTCTCCCAGGCTGGACTGCAACATGGTCACCAGGGAGTTTACCAAAGTAAAATGCTTCAATATGCCCCAAAACTGACAATGATTGTTTCCCAGAAAATTCAAGGCTACACGCAGAACTGACTGAACACCAGGGGGCGCTTGTTGAGCACCTGATGGTGTTTGTCTCTAATGGTGCTTAAAATAAAACTGATTGCTAAACACTTGGAGGCATGTTTCACTTCACCCACCAGAAAGCTCAGGAAGTTTGGCTTTGCACGCAGCAAAACACAGAATTAAAATACCAAGCCAGCAAAAAGCTGCTTAGCAGTTAGAAGGTTTTCATTAGACTTTTTCTATTCATTACTGAACAAGGTCTAAATAAGTCTTGATGCGTTTCTTGTTAAAATGTAAATCAAAATAGAAAATTTCAATATTTACATTTAGCAGATGAATGACTCATATTGTATCAGACACAAACTTCTTTGTTGGATAAAGATCATTTTGAATAATTATGGACCTAATTATTCAGACTGTTGTGATGGATCACTGTCAGCTTAACAATTTTCTATTCTGCTGTTTAGAAGTAAGCATGCGGGTCTTCGAGCTCCAGCATTTCATCATTACCAGACCTCCTTGTATAGAGAAAATCGTTTACTGCTCCACCGTACCGATCTGAGATGAAAGTAAATAGTTCTACTACGGGGCCGGCTCTGGCTCATTGGGTCCTCTTGTCCTTTATCAATGTGCCCCTGGGCAAGGCACTTAACCCCAGGTTGCCTACTGATCTGTGTGTAAATGTGTGTGTTTGTGAGTAGGAATGCGTGAATGTGGCTGAGTTCAGTCCATCCACCATCTGACGGTGAACTGGCATTTTCCCAGTTCCGATGTGAGCGTACCTCTGTGTAGACTATCGCTGTCATCCAGAACCTCTTGGTTGGTCTGGGAGCAGACAGCATGGCCCAGAGGAAGACCAGCATGGGCAGGACCAGGGATATGACCGAGGCACTGACCACGTTGTTCAGGACCATGATGAAATAGCAGAGCAGCTCGGAATTGGCCGACAGCAGGTTGAACACGGCCACCAGCAGCCTCAGCAGGCGGTTCTGGTTGTTGAAGAACTCTCTACTCTGCTCCAGCTCCTCAATGAAAAACGCCCTGAGGAGGCAAAAGGCAAAAGACCATGACCACACGTCACAACATCTCATCGTCTTCATCAAAGATCCCTTATAAACTCACAACATCAAAGATCAGAGCTAAAATACGCCTTATGTGTTGTTAAAGGGATAATATTAGGTATTTTCCAGGCACACAGTGCCATTTTATAGCACAATCAAGTAACTATGTTACCTTCAGTTGTTATAAAACTCCTGTATATATCAAATATGACTGAAAAGAAATTTGGCTTTTTAAATGAAGTCCTTAAAATTAGGCCTCTGTTTTTTTAAAAACTCCTGCTCTTTCAGAAACTCCACCTTCAGGAAGTCATCACAGATCTCCTCCATTAACCTACTAACAACATTTTTACCAGCGCTTCACTGAGACATAGCTCTCATGATGAGCTCAGCAGGTGTGCAGATCCACCAGGTGTTTGCTAAATGCTGCTGGCTAGTCTGAAGGAGCCAAGTGTGGGAGTCGGGAGAGAGGTGCTCTGTGAGGCAGAAGCTCTGAAGATGGGAAATTAAGGTGGTGCTAGGTCCAACCAGGCGTTTTGCACTGCTGAATGGTTGCCATGGAGATTAGAGGATCTCTCAAACGTGGATGAAAGAATCAAGTCAACACTCTATGTATGTTTTTGATGAGGAAATAACATCATAAGATGACGCAAAGCTCAAAAGAGTCAATTTTACTTAACACTGCCTCTTTACCAATCAGCAATCTCCTCCTGCACATGATCCCTCACCCCTGCATCGAGTCTGGTGTTGCTACTGCTGAGTCACAGCCCTCTGTAACTTCAGTGAAAGAAATCTCCATGTTCAGATGCCTCACCTGTTGGTCAGGATCTCACTGGCTGTTCTGGAGTGTCTGGTTTGCCTCAGCGGTTCTGGTTGTAGCCCAATGGTGCTGCTCAGGACGTCTTCAGTGAGGAGATTCCCGTTGCTGCTACGCCTCGGGGTTTCCAATCTGTTGTGTAGAGACACACACGTACATGTGAGCACAAAGAACTAGAAAACATTTCAGAACAAACCTTTAAAGATTGACTTTCTTTTTATCCGTTAGTTTCTTTTCAGCTGCAGCATCTCAAGCAGACCCTCCTTCAGTACCAGCATGCTGCTAGTCGTGTCGTGAGAGATACATGAAGCTACATGACTAAAGCAAAGCACTTACTGACTGGGGTCTATGTCAGGTTTTCTGAAAAACTGAATTATTATTATGGAATTTGGATATAAAGCTGAAAGCTTTAAGAATCTAGGCATAGGACTCTTATTTTGAAATAAGAAAGGAAGTAGTTCTTGAGTTGTCCTGCTGAGTTGACCAATAATGATGGCCTGTTGAAGTGGCTCATGAACTCACACATAAACATTAAAGAAACCTCCAACTGTATTAAATAAACTACTCAGGACGCCGCCTGTTCAAGGTTCAGAATTCACAGATTCATCTGTTCGCTGATTTTTCTGTGGATTGTAACTCCAAATTATTTGTGATTAATATTTCACAAAGTCTTAGATTTTCTTAGAGAAAACTTAAAATACTCAAAAGAAAACGCAGCTTAGGAATCTGAAAAATGAAAACATAATGCTACTGAATACGCCGATTGCAACACAACCAATCGTGAAGTGCCATTTACCTTCCTTGACACTGATTGGTTGAACCCCCCAAGATGGTCCCACTGTGTGTATTAATACATATTAAGATGCATTTGGTGTTTGAACTATTAAAATGGGCAGTTGCGAGTGCTTCAGAGGATTCTGCTATTAGCATTTGGCTGTGTTTGCTAACGCCAGTTAGATAAATCAGTCTAATAATCTTAAGTGTGGAAAAGGTGCAAAAATAAAACATTTTTTACTGAGTGAGCAAATAAAGTCGACCAGCATGGCCCTGAGGAACTTCAGGGAAGACAAATATAACACACTTTTAGAACAGAACCTGAAATTCCCAGCGGATCATGGTTGTTTTTATTACAGAGCTGGGATCAGCTGTTTCAAAGTGGAGAAGTTTTAGTGGAGTGTATTTTACAGAAACTGTATCAAAACTAACAAATAAAAAGGAAAGACGCCGTTACTCTTGAGAATTAAAAAGAATAAGGTTGAATAGCAGCGAGGCTGTAAAAGTTGGTGTCATCTGCATTAGGACGACGTCATCACCTCGGTGACGACCCCGTGCCCTTCAGCCTCAGCTTCTGCCCTGACTGCAGCGAGACCAACCATCTGTCCTCCTGACACGGGATCAGCCCACCAGGTCAGTGGAAACACCTCTACTCTACAAGGAAAGACCTCAGGTCCAAAAATAAGAAGGCAAAGGCCGACTTTAGTCAGAAGTCACTTCTCCTTTGGTGACGCTGAGAAAAGTTGAAAGGGCATCAAGAGCAGCAGAGATGACCAATGACCCAGGAGTATGCTTCTGCCTGAGGCAACAAACACGTTCTATGTTTCAATACGTCCCACAGATCTAGGCTCACTTTCCTCAAACAACATTCCTCCAAAACAGCATTCCAGACCTGGGAGGCTGTGGTCATGATCTACTGAATGTACATCTTCACCATCTCCCTCTGAGTCCTAAAGACTCGCTAGAGCATGAAGGACTTTAGTCTGGTAGCAGAATGAAGATGTTCAACTCAAAGACTCCTTGAGCATCAGACTGAGATTGGTGCTCCTAGAACAAGAACTAGTTTACATCAGACACAGTTGGGTCACCATTGAAGTCCAGTGAAACAGGTCCAGGACTTTCTAACATCAGCCAGAACATACGACCCTTTCCTACTTTATGGTGTTGCGTTGATCAGTTTCTACTGATCAATTACTGAACAATATCATGTTAAAACACGTTAACAATATAAAGGGTAAGAAGAAGCTATGGTCGACGTCCCACTGACCTGCTGCTTCTGGCAGCCTGTTCTGGGTCCAAACTTGTGTTCTGGCTGGAACTCTCACTGTTCTGGGACTCCAGGTCTTCTCTGGACTCGGCTGTGTCGCGCTGCAATGACCGGGAAGACACATATTCAACGTTTGTAGGACAGACATTGTGCAACTGTACAATTATTATTTTTAAAATGCTCATGCTTGTATTCCTGTGCATTTGGTCCAGCAAACCAATCGAAGTAAAGGAAGAAAGGTTTCGGCTCTGCACACACACCTGCTTGATTTTGTGGATGATGAAGTAGCGTTCGTTGCACAGGACCGTGGATGTGTCTCTGTACTGTTTCGTGAGCAGATTGAGCCACTGGGTCACTCCGTCCACCATGGCCAGGATAATGGCCCACAGGAAGCGCAGGATGTCCAGGATCTTCTGCACCATCTCTCCATGCACTGCAGCACACAGCAAAAAGCTTGGATGGTGCTTCCTAATTCAATATCAATGTCAAGTTTATTTATGTATCACTTTTGAAAACAGATTAGAACTCCACCAAAGTGTTGTACCAGGACATATGAAAAACAAAATCTAATTAGAATTAAACAATGAAAAGAAAATAAGACTAAAACATAACAGCAGAGAAGTTACAGTATCAAACCTCAACTGAATGCCAACGAATAAAAATATGATTTAACGTGTGGAAATACTCCACATGTTCAATCCAGTTACAAAAGTGCAAATATGTGTTTAATTCAGCAGCAATGCAGGACAATATTTTACCCTAAGGTGCAAAACTTTAAAGTTGTGAATCATAAATATGACATTTCAAAAGACCAATTTCATCCCATTTTTTTAATTTCATTTTTGCGCTTGTTGACAGCTCAGATTTTTTTATAAGGCAGTTTTTACAAATATTATTTTTATTATTCCTGCCTCAGAGATAAAGCATATTTTAAAATGATCCAGTTACTGCTTAGTGTTTGGTTAAACAGTATTTCTATCCATGCGTCGCCCTCCAATAGCATCTGGTTGTAATTTGTTCCACAGCTGAAGCCGACCAATGAGAGTGCAGCTACAGACTCTGGGCCAGGTCCAACACTGACCAGATATGGATATTCATTGTAGATGTTAACCTACCAGACTCTTCCTCCTCAGGTTCCTCAACTTCACAGTTGTCATCGGTCTCCTCAAAAACTTCGTCTGTACAAGCTACACACACACCCACCCCCACACGCATGCAGACAACAAGAGAACAAGAGATCGATGAGTTCGTGGCAGTACAGCTGAGCTACTTTACCTGACATGGTAGCAATTCATCATAACTAGGAATGAGAAAAACAATGTTTTTTTTGTTTTGTTTTTTAAATGCAGACATAAATGTACAGAATTACACACTTATTTGATAACTCTGCACCAGTACAGCACACTGAAACACACCAATAGATTCACAAGCTTGGTCAAACATGTAAAAACAAGTTTAATTTGTTCAATTAGGAGTCGAACAATCAACGTAAATAAATAAAGAAATTGACAAAAGCCGTAGGTTAACTACCTTGGGCAAACATGTACAAAATAAACTGCAACAAATCTTTCAAATTGTTCAGAAAGTGCAACTAGGAAATCTAAATAGAATGTAAAATAAGAGATCAAGCATGACGTCACTCGACGCACACATCATAGAATTATACTGAATAGATTTGCACTTATGGATCGGGCACATTGTTGCCGATACTCGTTTGAAGATCCATTTCAGTCAAATCCAAAGACTTTTAATAGATTCTGAGTTTTATTGGCACAAAGTGGTTACCCTTCAGAGTAAGAGCCTCCTGTTGGGAATCTCCTCTTTCTTGTCTCTTAGACTCTTTCCCTTTGACAGCCTTCATGTGTCTCTGACGTCTCTGGCGTTCCCTCAAAGCTGCCTTCACACTCGTCACCCAGGCCTGGTATGCCAACTGGGAGACACATTTCCATTTAACAGCTGCTAATTTATCGACATGCGTGAACTGTGAGGATGAGTGTTGGGTTCTGACCTGGCACGCAGTCTGAGCCTGAGGCTTCTTCTCTTCGTAGTTCAGGTCCTCTTCATCCTCGCTGTCGGACTCAAACAGGTAGTAGTCTCCTGAGTGGATGACTGAGCAGCAGACACAAACAAACTCACTCTGTCAGATTATACAATACAGATACAGTACTAACTATTCTAAAGAAAAGAAAAAAAATTAATAAAATGTTATTTACATCACCTTGCAAAAGTATTCATACTCCTTGAACCTTTTCATGTTTTGTCACACAGCAGTCGTACACTGTCATATAAAATGCTAATAAAGCATTTTATATGACAGAATTGCGGAAGAAGAGCAAAATGATACAAAATTATCATTTTTTTAAAATATAAATATAACTCTGGAAAGAAAGCATGGCAGTACTCTGTACTCTGAATAACTATACATTTGGCTTTAATTACAGCTGCAGGTCTCTTGGGCGTGTTTCTACCTGCTGTGGTCAGTAGATGCTTGGACTTTTAGTTTCATTCGTGTTCCTGTTTTAAATACGTCTTTATCCTTTATTTGGTCACATCTTGCCACTTTATTCCTCGTGTCAGTTTATTTATTCTCATCCTTTTTTTTTTTGCGGAGGATCAGTAAAAAACTTATTGGTGTTTTACCATCACCACCAGGTATGAAGTGAGTTGCTCCACAGCGCAGCATAAGAGAAACATCCAGCAGGACAGTATCAGCTTGCTTTTATGAGTATTAGCATAATGGAGGCTGGTATCACGCCTGATAAAAATCTATTTATATATATCATCACATGGGCTTATATAAAGTTTTATACATTTTCTTTTCATATATTTATTATTGTTTTTCTTCTTTGGATATTAGTGTGGCTTAATATCCAAAGATATTAAGCCACATACATTATTTGTATATTCCTATACAATGACCTGGTGCGGTTACATGTCAGTCATCAGGGGGGGCCCCTATGGCCCCTAAGGGGGCAATCAGATGTCAGGGGGGCCAGTGCCCCCCTGGCCTCTCCTCTGGCTCTGCCCCTGCGTTCTGCGTTCATCTTGCTGCCTCCTGTTTTATGGACTCGGGTCAGAACTTTGATCACTGTTCTAACGTCTACAGATCAAAATGTTTGTCCTTCTTAATATTAATTCTTAATAACTCCATGTTGAGTTTGAAACGAAAGAAAGAAATTGAAAACCAGTTCTAAAGTTTGAGCCAATTCACACTCATGCACTGATATTTATCATATAAAATGAACGCAGTAAAGTTTCAGGCTGTGGATGAATACTTTTGTAATCAGTCTCACGTAAAACACAGACGGTACCTCCTGCGTGGTCGATCCACGGCTGGTACCAGTTTTTCTTCTTAGACTTCTTCTTGTCTTTCTGGGATTCTGGAGGGAAACGTTTACATGAGATTAAAGCCATTCAACAGAATGACACTAGTGACACCGTTTACAGAAGGAACAACATGAAGGTCGTAGAAGTGGTGGACGACATTTACCAGCTTCAGAGGAGTGGTCAGTGCTGCTTGAGGCGGCTGCCTGGGTTTCCGTGGAGACGTCACTGCTTTTCTGTCCATCCTTGTACTTTTGCTGCTTGGAGCGAATCCTCTGCATGCTGGGCGGAGGAAGAGGAAATGAAAGGAGGAAAATAAGAAAGGACAAGCATCAATACCTTTTTCAGTTTGCACTTCCAAAACTCCTGCTGGGCTTCATATCACTTTAAAATCAATTTATCATTTCATAAAAAGAAAACTCACGATTTTTTTAGCTGTGACAGTGATTTCTTTTCGATCTGTTGGTGGAACTTAACGTTCTTCATGATGCTGGCTCTGAAGAGCTCAAACCCTCTGAGAGACAGAAAAGAAAAAATACCCGTTGGTACGTTTCTTGAGTATCCACAGAAAACAATGACGACACAAACAAATAAACAACTGAGATTTCACAGTGAAGTGAAATCCTGCTAGTAAGAGCACATAAACTTCAAACTCTAATGAACGTTTAACGCTGGAACCTGGAAGACATTTTAAATAAAACAACAGAAACAACAAATAAAATGGACCTCTGTAAACTGTGTTGCCCTTCAGCAAAATATGAAAAGGTTCACATGGTAGAAATGCTTTAGCCAGGCCCTGGGTGGTCAGCCTTTTAAATCCACGACTCTACTGTCCGATGACCGGAAAGCTGCTCTAGTTTCATGCTGCTTTCTTCACCTTGACGCCTGCTTGGCAAATGCCTGCAGCTCTGTTGTCACATGCAGGAAGTAGAAACTGAGGAAGACTCTCCTCTGCAGCAGGAGGCAGAGCAGACACAAGCTGTCCCACAGAATGCCCGCTTCTTCCACTGGCAGGCTGCACGTGTCGCCGCTCACTGCAGCAGCTGGGAGAAGGAAAAAATAAAAAAAAAAGAAACACGGAGAATGTGGAATCTGTCATAATCTGTCAGATTAATGGAAAACAGAAAGAGTCTGTTTCTAATAAGACTTAGATTTGTAATTCAGTGTAATTATTTTCTAAATCCTCAATTCCCCCTGAGGCTAAATATTTTTTCATGAGTTCTAACTTTCATGCTGGTGAAAGTTAGAACTTTCAGCAGCTCTAACTTTTACTTTAGGTAACCTAGAGATTAGCTCATCTCTAGGTAATTCAGTATCTGCTTGACACCAATACTGTCTGTATAACCAGACAGTGTAAATGTCTGGTTATACTGTAACCAGACATTTATTCTGTCTGTTTACAGTATAAATGACATGAGGTGATAAGTGCAGGACTTACGATCATAATATCCTTTAACTGTGCAGACCAGGCTGAAGAGCTGAATCACCCAACAGAACCTCGCCTGCATCTCAGAGACAAACACACAGGCCAGGATCTGCAACACACACACACACACACACACACACACAGAGACTGAGAAAGAAAGTAAACTTAATTCAGTTTTTTATGACAGATTCTGAAAGGATGATGTATGAACAAACTCTCAGTTTGCAGAGCAGGTCAGTGCTTTGACTGCATGCACTGGAGATTGGTTTCATTGTATATTTTTGATATAGAATGACTGTAAATTAATTACTTAACTTCAGTGCTCCCACTGACTATTTAATAATTCAATATTTTTTCCGTCAGAATTTCAAACATCACAAACATGGTGAGGGGCCACAGAGCAGCTAACAGACACATCGCAACAGACTTAAGAACTAAAACCAGTGGATGGGATCAGTTAGCAGAAATGTTTTACTCGACCAAATAACAGCAATTCCTCCAGCTGGCAGAGCAGCTGGAATGACTGCTAATGCATATTCAACACACAAAGTCGTATTAGATGTGCTTTACTGCCACAGTATCTGCTTAACACCAATATCCCAATCCATTGTCAATCCCTAGCTATTCTTCCAGGGTCACGGGATAACTCTAATAATTCTAGTAAATTCAGGCAATAAAGCGATAACTTTCACAAACTTAAAAGTTTACAAAACCTCTGTAAACAGGGCAGACCAGAAGCAACCCAGAAGCTTTATACTCACAGATAAGGCATTCTTAGATATAATGACGGCCACGTTGTAGATGATGAGACAGTCCCACAGCATCAGGCGGACTCTGGATGGTTTGACCAGCAGCTTGGTTCCAAACAGCAGGAAAAAGAAGGAGGCGATCAGATAACCCAGTCCGAACACGGAGATCCGGGTGGCGCCTGTGATGAACACCATGGACAGCACGAACCAGAAGAAGTACCGAAAAACCAGGACCTTCACCATGTCCAGATAACTCCTGCAGGGGGCGCACGGCGTCACGTCACAACAGATCCAGAGAAGTGTTTCCATTTGTGAACACTGAGTAGAGTAAACTCTACCTGCAGTTGATGAAGTTAGGCGCCGGGTTAAAGAGCTGGCCCTCCATTGGATCAGGCTCATCGGTGTTCTCTCCTGCTTGGACCATCCACTCCTCCTGCTTCTCACACTCAAACACCTTCCACTGCTGGGACGCACACATCAGCAGCAGGAAGTCCGCTGTGAACAGAAACAAGTCGTGACCCTGGCCTACTTCTAACAGATTCAGTTCAGTTGTTTCACACATGGACACTGAGAAAACTCTGAAGAATTACACACATCTCAAGGTTAACGCTGCGGTATGCAACTCTTACAAAGAATACTTTTTTTTGCATATTTGTTAAAAGTGTCATCATGTTTCAACAAACATGTAAAAAAAAAAACAAAAAAACAGTTTTTTGTGTTAAAGTTACATACCGCACCTTTAAGGACTTTTTTTACGGAAATATTCGGAATAACTTCTCAATTCACAATTACCATCAGCTATTAAAAGCACAAGCAAAGCAAAGAAATGCTGCTCAAATGGGATTAAACTCTATGATTTGCTCAGATATCAGTCATTCCACACAGAGGCACCAAACTGACCCATCAGGTTTTTGGAGTTGGGCACGGTGTAGAAGTCGGGCAGATAGATCCACTTAATGAGCGCTGAGCTCATCAACAGCTGATTGTTCCACCTCCAGGGGTAATCTGCAGAGACACACAGAGAACAGGAGAAAAGGTCAAATCTACCAGACTTCAGAGATTACAGCTGGCGGTTTTTGGTTCTGATACCCAGTACCAGAGTCTGGTTCAGATCAAAGTCCCAGACTAAACTGAACTCCAAGCACCTGCTGACGCTCTACTGTCTGGGGTTTCATGCTGCATACAGACAGCTGCTGGAGGGAAAGTTGGAGGGTAAAAAAAACCGATCCACCCTCTGACAGAAGAGCAGAAAAAAATTGATTCTACAGAGAAACAATTTGTAGATTTGGCAATTCTGAGTTGATTCAAAATCCTCAAGAATTGATTTTAGTCTGTGGCCCAACATGTTTTTGAGCTAAAAAAATGACAGGAACTTTGAAAATATCACCAGATAATCATGTGTTATTGGAAGATATTATAAACAATAACTAAACACCAACTGTAACGTCTTCAAAAAAAGGCAAATAGATAAAAAAAAATATTCATCTTTTTCACCTCAATTGTTTTATCCTATTTAAAGTGTCCTGATTTTTATTTTATTTTTTTTCTGTGACTTGTCACTTTACTTGATGCACTTGTTAGCATGTGGAGGCAGGCAGTGGCTACAGAGTTCCAGTGAAATAAATAAAGACCTCAGTCTCTGTATGTGTTCACATACTGACCAAGCTATGTTGCCATTGTTTATGCTTCACCGCAGTGACTATTTAAACCGTCTTTGCCATCACTGGTGAATAAAAATATCTAGAATACATAAACAAACTATTCTTAGCCTGGTGGGACGCAAGTAAAGTCTGGAGGCCCGCCAGGCTTCTACAAGCCTGAATGGTCTTATTATAAAATTCCTCCTGAAATGAGCAGAACTATGTGTTCTTCCATCCTCGGAGCACTGACCTATGCAGAGGGCAGGAGGAATGCCCACACACAGCAGGTACTGGTAGATCATGAAGATGGACAGGAAGAGGCAGTACTTGGGCCAGATCTTGGCTATTGCTGCTCGTCGCCGCCTCACCAGCAGGGCCACCATCCAGCAGCCATGGATTATGACCAAAAAGTTCATCCGCTGACCAATCACATTCACCGTCATCAGAAAGCATATCTTTTTGTAGGAAAAAGGGGAGAGTTTAAAGAATTAAAATGCATTTGAAGCACAACAGAAGTGCAGTGCAGTGAAAATGTGATGCGATAATGGCCCACCTCCAACCCAAACTTGTAGAAGGAGTAGTTGAGCAGGTACTTCAGGCACGGAATGAGACCGTTGTCCAAAGTGTCTCTCTTTGCAGAGGGGAAGAGAGTCGGTATGGTGGGAGGGGATCGCAGGAGCTGCCGATAATGGTGAACCTGGTGACGATACACTGTAGCCTCAAACACCAGCAGCATCAGCACGATCAGATGATTCTGGAACAAACATATGACAGACAAACCATGTCAGAATGACATCCAATGTTTGATCTTCCATTTAAGGCTGGAAGATGAGAGTTTTGGAAATGTTTTCATTCACACTGACAAAGAGACCAAGAGATTGTGCTTTAAGCACAGATCAGAGGAAGGATCCGATCTAGTAGTGATTATTTAAAGAATCAATAAATCCACAACACAACAGAATCAGTTATGGGGAAATGAGAATTGGCCTTACCTTGCTGTACCCCAAAGCAGTCGCATCTTTCCTTATGCCAAACCACTTGGCTGGATCTATAGGCTCCTTGTAAAGCGTGGAGTTCATCATCTCCTCTGGTAGGAGGTTGGTTGTGTTTGTTAGCGGCTATCAGAGATTAAAAACACACAGCAACATACGCAACTTAGAGCCAAAGCTTCAACAGAGAACAGAACCAACGACGCCAGGTTGCTACGTTGATTGCCGAGGTGTGTCTTACCATGCTACAGTTGCAAGAGTACTCCGTGGGGTTGACCACACTAAGTTGGTACAGCATCTTGCAGACGATGATGGCACACACCCAGACCGTGGACAGGCACGACGCCATGGGCCTGAAGCGGCTAAACGGCATCGCCAGAGACCACAACACCACCAGAACCAGGTTCATCACCGATGGCTTCAGACGGGACAAGAAAGACAGCAAAGATTACATCACTCTGTGCAAGAGGAATCAGAACTTTAACATCATTTATATATACCAGAATACACAAGTTCCCTGCATGGAATAAAAATACAACAAACAACTTCAAGGAATTTTGCAAACAACAGCTGGATGTGCAAGTTTTCATTTATTTTGGATTCCACAGTGCTGTAAAACTGTTAGTAAGCTGCACCCTCACATCTACTGTAGCCATCAACAAGATGTGACATAATTCTGGGTAAATATTTGACCAATCTTCTCGGCAGACGAAGTTGGGTTCCCGACATAAGACTAACTGTTATCAATAGCCCACCAATTTGAAATCGGGTTGATTTTGACGAGGCCCTTCTAGAAGTTCAAAGTTAGCCCAGGTTATCTTCAGCAAAACAAGGTCTGATGTGTGTTCACCATAACGTTGGAGCATCCAACTGTGACATTCTTCTGTTAGTCCTTGGCAAAAGTGTTTGAATAAATACCAGTGTGTACAAACTCAAATGCACTCAGATAAGGGTTATCACTCTGAGACGAAGCCACTTAGTGCAGCATCAGGTAACATGACTCCAGTTTAAAACCCTGGAACAGCTACATTCTTAAGTGTTTACATTCCTCCACAGATTTGCTGCCAGAGTCACTCAGTGAGTTCACCTGACCAGGCCACGGTTGTGCAACAGCTTTCAGGTAAAGAGGAGGCCCTTCTAGGTATGGGAGGGGAAATCCAAACTGCCTTGTTCTTGCGCTAAAATACATACTTTCACAATCCTATCATCATGCAGCACTCCCTTTTGTCAGTAACCTAGACAACGTGTTCAGCAAACACTTGCACTTCCTTACATGGTCACTAGAGGTCGCTTAATGTTGCTGAGTCAACATATATCCAAACTCCTCCATAAACAAACTCATCATGAGTCAGTTTAGAGTGAAGATAGACTCTGAGTATTATTTATGAGCACAGCTAACCTCACTGACATCTCTGGGCCACACAGAAACATGATTTACAGCCTTTACTACAACATGTTCTCATAACTGTCACTCTCTCTATATTTACCTCTTTGAGTGCAACCCACACGGAGAAAAAGGCCACCATTTTGAGGATGTGAAGCTCCAGAATTCTCCAAAGGAACCCCTGGACTTTAGCGAGGATGTCGGTGAACTTCCTGGACAGAACCAGAATCCTGTCCATCACCAGGCCCCACTTAGTGGGAACCAACTCTGGAATGAGAGAGAAACTACGTTCAATATGGAGAGTCCTCACAGACAGGACAGAGACTATCAACAATCACGCCAGGATGGGAATTTAATGATTATTTATTTAGCATACAGAAAAATATGGTTCATTCATTCTAATCATAGATTCCAAGGTAATTTATACAGTCATAGCAATATGATAACTGTAAAAAAAAAAAAGTAGTACAGTTTAGCTCCAGTTGATAATAGGTTTTCTAAGCTAAACTTTATCTTTTATGACAAAAGTTATTTATAGTTCAGATACCTGGATTTTACCCGGCAGCTGTACTGATGATGTGAATACCATTATAAAAATATCTTTCACATGTGGGGATTATACCAATCCTAAATGAATAGAACCATACTATAGCATAATAACAGGCTGATTTACATTTCGATATGCAAAGGAAAAATAATAGTATTCACCTTCATCTTCGGATTCTTCATCATTGTCTGCTACCAGTTCTTCTTCTTCTTCTTCTTCTTCTTCTTCAGGGTTTACCCTCACATTAGCAGAGCCGACTTCCTCCCTTCTTTCTTTATTCTTCCTCCTGGAGGCAGAAGATCTTATTAAAAAGATGTCTGATTGGTCAGGAGGACCAAACATAAAGGTTCAAGCCACACTCGACCATTACAACTCCACGTTGAGTCAGTAACAAAAAAAGGAAGATCTTGAAGTGAGGTCAACCCTTTAGAATATTTGTCTTTGGTTGTCTGTGCTGCATCATCTGCAGCTCATGTGTCAAATTCGTGTCAAATCCAGCTCTGCCCTCGAGACTCCAGAGAGACAAACTGAACCTTCAAGACAGCAGCTGTGTGCTTAACTACTATTTGATCGATCATATCAAAGAAATTTGTATTTTACTGCCAAATGACATTCACTTTTCCCTCCATCTATTCCCAATCCTGCAATCACAAAATGTCACGCAAAATCAACAGCACTTTCTCTTTTTTTGCAGTAATGTGTAATTGTACTGCAAATTTTCGGCAAAAACATTTGATTCAAGTCACTGCAATTAATGTACATAACATAATATAAAATCAAATAAAAAAAACATTTTCAATCCAAAAACTGCAGTTGTAAGTCTGAATTTTTGTTCTTCATTCAGTGAAGTTAGTCACAGTGGGAAGAGAATCCAGAAATTTTACCCAATTAAGAGCAGTGATATTTTATGAAAATATTACTCAAGTAAAAAGTACACCTTAGTAAACTAGCGCAATTTTTGCCAAACAGTTACTCAAGTAAATATAACTAGGTAAATGTAGCCAGTTAATTCCAACTTTGCACACACAGAGGTCCAGGAAAAGCCAGGCGGGCTGCAGCAGTGTGTGTACCTGTGTTTGGGGGTAACGTGTTCCAGGTCTGTGATCTTCATGAAGGGCTTGTGGAAGTAGTGCAGCTGCAGGATGCAGGCCAGCAGGAAGAAACCCGGGATGAGGATGCTGGAGAAGAGCTCTGACAGAGCAAACGTCTCCAGGCCGACGGCCGCCAGCCTACAACCAGCAGAACATCCACCGCATCAGCTCAGACCTTACCGGGTTAGTCCCAACACTCTAGATCTAAACTCAAGGGATGACCAGTAGCTGGGAGTATACAGCCCTGGAGTTTAAACACATACTGTCCATCTGTGAAACCAGTGAGGTTTTTCCAGTATTCAGGGAAGTCTTCAAACTGGTATGTGTAAATGGAGATGAGAACCAGCATGGTGTAGGCCACCACCAGCCACCAGAAGAGCTTCAGCAGATGTCTCCACAGAGAGTAGTACACCTGCAGAATGGAAACAAGGCTTTGGTTAGGAGATGGAGGCAATGTCAGAGGAAACGAGTCTGCTTTCACCTCAGCATCGGAGTGAGACCTTCTACAAACAAGTTCTATAAAAATCTGCTTATGTTTCCAAAAGAAGGATTTGTGAATGAACCCAAAACAATCCAGACAGCTGCTTCCTTCCAGAACACAGCCTGATAGCAATGCTTCACGTTAACATGAGTAGATATGGAAATATCCACCGCTCAACTCATTCAAACAAATAAACTTCATTCTCCTCTACATAGATCTTACTACCCCCATTTTTTTTATTATTATTTTGAACATGATGGCAGTATAAAATCACACACATGAACAAGGAATGAAAAAGACACATATATTTTGTACCACAATAATCTTAACATGCCTGAAAAGGAGAAGAAAGAAGTAAGAAAATTATGAACTCCTACCCCATAAACGCATACCATATTTTAAGATGGACCCTCATTAATAAATCTAATAAAAAAAGACATAGGTTAAATCATTTTCCATTTTTTTATGTAACCATTATGTACTGCACTGTAACAGCTGTACTGTAAATTTTCCTTGTACAGTTGAATTGTGGGATATTTACCGGCTGGAGGCGAACATTCACAGGCTAAAGGGCGGGGCCAACAATGACGGAAGAAAACGACATTTAGAATTTTGACTGTAAATTTTACATGAAAAGCTGGTAAAACATTGTTTTTATGACTTTGACATGCAGTTTGCTCTGGAATCTTTGACATTTGGGCACTTTTGTTTTAGTAATGATTATTTAATTTATTGTATTCAATGTAATATTACCATGAGGGTAAATGTATCAGTTATAGTTTTAGATCACTTTTCACTTTGGTTGAAATACTTTGACTTCTATGTAACAAGTAATATTGCTGTTGCAAAATACTATATTATGTTTTGCTTCAGTTTGTCAAATTTAAATTGACATTAAAATAAAGCTTTTTAAAAAATATATATGTATATTCTTTTTTTTGCGAGTTTGGTAAATGAAGTTGCAAGTTCGCATTTAAACTTTTAAAAGCCAGCAAGGTATGCATTTTCATGAGCTACTGTAAAATGACAACTTTTTGTAATTCTGCTACAGGAGTACTGTAATTTTATTATAATGAAAATGTGATGAAATCACAGTAACCATGTTATATGATTACTGTGCTATTTTAAAGAAATTACAGTTAAACTAATCAAATTACAGAAAGATAGTAATAAAAATTACAGTAAAACTGCAATAAAATCACAGTAAAACTGTAATAGAATTACAGTAAGGCCACTGTAAAAAAAATTACAGTAACTTTACAGTAAGGTTACTGTAATGTCTTTATCGTAAAAATTACAGTAACTTACTGGCAACCCTGCTGCCAGTAAGTTACTGTGAATTCTACAGTGAATTTTTTTACAGTGTAGGAACAATAATTCAGAACCAGTTTTCATGTAAAGCCATGAAAAGCAGGGCCCTCCAGAAACGCTCATAAATAAATGCATAAAAACAGATCAAACTACAACAGCAATAATTAAAGATGAGTGTATGCATACCAGAGAGGCAGGATGTGTCAGGTCACTCTGCAGGTCAGAGTGACCTGGGAGGGTCAGCAGGAGCAGCAGGGGCTCTCAGACGTTAAAGTGGTGAGTTCAGGGGCCTGGAGCCCATCAGAACGGTCTGATGTGAGGCTCTGTGGTTCCAACCTTCTGACATTGTTGATTATTTATAAAGCTTTACTGTGGACTTATAAGCAGTTAATCAATTTATTGCATGATAAATCGAAATGAGCTTGATCATTTCTATTTTCATGATTGACATTTTTTGAAGGGAAATTTTGTTTACACAGACATCATAATCCATTTTATTTATGTTTCCAGTTGTGTTGTTTTTTTTATTTCAATTTTATTTAGATTTTTGGGGTTTTTGTGTGTTTTATTTGGGGATATTTAAAATGTCTACCAGCTCCAGTGTTAAGTTTTCCTTAAAACATTAAAGTTTATTGATTTTTAAGAGGGTGAACATATAATATTATCCCATTATCACTATATTACTTGAAAATAGTCTTAAAACAGGTCTGCTACGAACATTATAAAACTTAGACTCTAGATTGAAGCACTTCAATGTTGCTCAGGTTTTCCTCCAACCTGTTATCCCAGTAAATGTGTGTGCCTGTGTGTGTAAGGCCGGGGAGTGAAGGGTGTATGGTTACAGTTTGATGAGCAAAGCATGCAAACCACATAGAAGACACAACACATTACCTTTACTTACATTATGATCAAGATGTCATCAATAACAACAGTCTGGCAGCAGAAACAGTGGAGAGAGGAATAAAAGCGACAGCATGTGTGACTAGAAAAACAACAATGTTTCTCATACTTGTTGATTTTTATTTTTAATGCACCAGCAGTCGAGCTCTCGCCTTCCTCTTCTTCATTTCTTGCCTTTGTGATGTATTCTCATAACTGCTCTTCTGGGAATATTCTGTGTTTCAACACTGTTGGGGAACTCAGCCAAAATGTTGTTTTCTTCCTTTTTATTGACTCTGGTAAAATGCTGACCGTACAGATTTTATATTAACGCTGCAATAAACTAGAATAACGCCTAAAGTCCAGAGGATGAATAAATATGCAAACACACAATAAGCTCAGTCAGTTTCTACTTAGTTATTGTCCTTTATAGAAAGCGAAGGAGAATGTTTATAGCTAAAAAACAAAAAAAAAAAAAATAAATAATAATAATAAAAATAATAAAAGTAAAGTGATAATGATACTGTGATGGAGTGTTTGATGGTAATTTTAAGGATATTAATAAAGAAAATCCAGGGGTCATCAGAGGTCAACCACCCTGCCAGATTCCCTGCTCACATAAAAAAAAAAAATCAAACAAATTTGGAGCCAATCAACTCAGCAACATTTGTGTTTGTGCAACAACAATTTTAATTTGTGCTGCTTTTGCTTTGAAAATATTGATGATGATGACCTCTGAGACATCTGGAAACTTTTTTTTTATTAATATTTTTAAAGTGATAGCAACACAAACCAAAAATTGTGAAGACAGAATATTTGATAAATTATGTAAAAAAAAAAAAAAAGAAAGAAAACAAAAAGAAAAAAAAAGTGTTCATACCTGATAGAGGCAGAGGCAGAGCAGGAAGAGCAGCATGTAGACGATCTTGTAGGCAACTAGTTTTCCAGCAAAGGAGACCATGATGAACATCCCTCCACAAACATAGATCCAGTATTTGGCATAGCAGCTCATGACCATGCCTCCCAGAACCTTCAGCACCGATTCGCTGCCAGCACCCAGTTCTGAAAAAGAAGGCCGAGTCCAGACAAAACAAAGTGACGGAAGGTAAACAACCAGCAAAAAATAAATCCTTGTGAAATAGTTTATTTGTAACGGGAGGAATGTTTGGGGGAAAACTGTAACAGCACACATCGTCACTCATGATGCAGATATGCCTTTGAGATGATGTGCAACAATCCAGCTCCCCAGCAGGGCCGGCCCAAGGCTGAACGAGGCCTTAAGCAAAGTCTGGTTTGGGGGCCCACTTCCTGTTCAGAGCATAAACCGCCACTAACAAGAGATTCAATGCAAAATTAATCTGGGAGAGGGGGCTCATTTGAGTAGCATTTACCATTTTACAAAAATTTAGTTTCTTAGCCTTAAAAATGTAAAGTGGCAATCTGCATAGACGGTACTGCGCAGGTCGATTGCACCGCTCTAGAGGTAAATACTCAAAGCACTGCAAAAACACAAAATCTCACCAAGTATAGTGCAACTAACACATGAAATAATAAGTAAGACAAAACCGATTTACAAGTAACTTTTCAGCAATACATCCGAGGTTGTTTTAAATCAGTAATTCCTCAATGTTGATGAAACATTACAAGTTCCAAGGCATATTATTTCACTTATGACGAGAAACCTTTCCAGTGTTACAGGTGAAATAATCTGACAATGGAACAATGACTTTTTCATCAACATTAAGAAATCAGTGACTAAAAACAAGCTCCCTATGGCTTGCAGTAAAGGGGAAATGTAAGTTACTTTTGTCTTATTTTGACTGTATGAAGATATTTGCCAAAGATACTAGACCAACATTTCTTTGTAAGATTTTATGTTTTTGCAGTGAGGAGGCACAGAAACACAAATAGGCGTTGGTAAACATCGGTGTTTCTGTAGGTTTTGTTGCGCCTTTAGAACTTTGTCTGGTTTAATCACATCAGTGATCTCACTAGTCCTTATGATGATGATGATGATGATGATGATGATGATGATGGTTCATTTCTTATAAGGAAATGGACCATTTCCTTATAAGGCAAATGATCAAATCACATCAATTGCTGGTTTGATTACCAAACAGGATTTTGTTCACATTTGGGTTCAGCAGGAATGAACAAAGCTTAAAGTTGGGGTCAAAGTTCACATGATGCAACAACATCAGGTGCGTGGGGTTTGTTCATGTGTTTCTAGAACCGTCGTTACCTTTTGTAGTGACTTCCTGTAGGGGCGTAGACATTTTGCTCTTTCTCCTGAAGTTCTCCGTCACTGACTGACGCACCAGCAGCCAGAAGGTCAAGGTAAACAGCAGCTGGGAAGAGAAACAGGGAAATGATGGATTAACATTAAATAAAAAGCTCAATGAATAAATATTTCACCGATTACAATTTCTCTGCTGTCCAGTGTGTGTACTGTAGGTCTGGAGTTTAAATTAGGGAATAATAATACACTGTGAGACGGGCACCAGGTCAGACTTTTGAGGTTTAACTAATTGTGGAGAATGGCTGAAGAATAATCACTTTTATAACAACGGTCTTACATCAAAAGCTCGTCTAATGATAGAAACACCTTTGTTCCACTTGAAGTGTCATCTTTGCGCCCATATTGGTTTATTCTTTCAGGAGCTCCTCTACAGGAACTATACTGTATCAGGAAGTGTTGCATTATAATGTGGCACAGCTAGCTAGTTAATAAAATCCTCATGTATTCACTTCCTGTGCTTGACAAGCCTCATGGGAAACATCAAAAGAGACAGAATTATGAGGGATTTTTTCTACCATAATCCAAGAGGACCGAAAGTGTCATTTTATAGTACAGTCATGCAGCTGTGTTACCTTCAGTTGTTATAACAAAGCTCTATATATGAAATATGACTTGAAAGAATTTTGACTTTGTAATTTAACACCTTGAAATTGGGACTCTGTCTCTTTAAAAAACAATGTTCTGCTCTTTCTGAAACTCCACTTCTCTATTAACCCTTTAACGTTTTTACCAGTGTTGCACTGAGAAGTAGCTCATGTACTGAGCTCAGCTGATGAGCAGTTCTAACAGATATTTGCTAATTGCTGCTGGCTAGTCTGAAGGAGCTGAGATGGGGAGTGCTGCTCTGTGAGGTGGAAGCTCATAAACTGCAGCGCAGAAGGTAGCGCTAGGTCCTTCCAGGTGTTTTGCACAACTGAATGGTTGCCATGGAGATTAAAGGATTTCTCAGACATGCATAAAGGAAACAAAGCAACTCTCCAGATATGATTTTGACATTATAACGTGCAGGTTCTACTCTATCTGCCAACCAGAACATAGAACTGTTCTCCGGCTCGGCTCACACCTTACCATAGCTCCCAGTCTGAGGCAGGGATACTGGGCTCTGTCCAGGCCCAGCTGTCTGAGACTCATGGTCCCCACCTTTGTGGGCAGGATGGATTCCAGCTCCATGGCCCAGACGTACTGCAGGCAGCACAGAGCCAGGCCGTAGAGCAGGATGAACGGAGAGCACAGCGTGGCTGCATGGCGTCTGCATAAATGAGACAAACTCAGCTGAAACAGAAGCTTTATGCAGGCCCAGACACAAACAAAACACACTGGAATACTTTGAAAATATAAACTTAGCAGTAATTTTAGGCAGGTATGAGATTTGAAAACCTAACATAAAAACGTAAAACATTTTCAAGAAATCTAATTTAGGAAAAAATGGTAAATGGCCTGCAGTTGTACCATTATCAATTCTAGGGACTCAAGAGCAGCTTCCACTACATTCAGGGGCAACCTGAACCACAGTGGTGACACACACTCGCCTGGGGGTCTACCTCCTGCCAGTAGCATATGCTTGTCTCAAAGATTAAGCCATGCAAGTCTAAGTACACACGGCTGGAACAGTGAAACGTACCACCACACAACAGTGCTACTAATAAACAGAAGGTCGAGAGGTCGAATCGCAGAATAATCTATTCGGTTTATCGGGTAGTCGGCTACGTGTGGACGAGGTCCGAGTCCCGGGTGTCATTGGTACCTGGAACGCAGCATCCAGATGAGACATGCCCACAGCAGCAGAACGAACGTCAGCCAGCTGTGGTAGGTGATGCTCCACACCTAGACGACACAAAACAGGCTGAGTGACAACCACACACTGGGTCAGCATGGGCCAGAGGGAAGAGACAGCTGGACCAGTGTTCTGTGGAGACACTCGCTCAGCGTATTCACTCAGAAAACCTGGTCAGTAGAAATACAACAGCCTTTAGAGTAAATAACTGGTCTGCTTTTAAAAGTACTGAGATAGTTGAATCAAATATGTCAGAGGTTTAGAGATTTCTACAGCAAAAATTGGAGGTGTTTCTATATGAAAGCCACCTGGTTTGGTCTGGGTTGCTCTCTGACCAGCTGTTAGCTTAGCACAACAGACCAAAGCTGTTAGTCTGTTACGTTGCGTTTCCTACTAGGTAAGATACTAACAGCTCATTGCCGCTCCACAGAACAGCAGAGATCCAAACTGTCCCTTTCAAGATTCAAACCGTCACAAGAAAGAATCAACAGCCCTGACGCCTGCACTGTTCTCCACATCATTAGCTAAGATCAATGCTATGGCGTTGGAAGAGGGATGTCATGGTTACCATCATGGCTATGAGAGCACAGACATAACTCTGCTGCATGACCACCCGTCCCAGCAGGAAGAACGGGCTCTCGCTCAGCTGTCCCCCGGGGGCTGCAGCGACACCTGTAACAAGAGAACAGGGGGCGTCAGGATCTGGTTGGGGGCTGCTGGACTTCAGAACCACTCTAGAGGGAGTGGTAGCTGATGACATGAGCCATCACATCAGGATCCACTGGGTCCATCTGGCCAACAGATTCAGTTCTGTCTAATGCCTCCTGTCACCATCAGTCACTGTCAGTCAGCAGCCTGCCTGACGCACTGAAACATAATGATGGATCTGCAGTGGAGCTGCAGCATCCTGCCAGATGCATTACACACAGGCTGGCGGGATCAGGTTAGATGAGCTGACTGGATTTATCGGCTCTGAAGTATGAATACTTCCACTAGGGGCGGCGGGGGTGGGTTTGGGTGTGATACCTTGTTGTTCTGTGTGGGACTAGTGGGGCAGAGCTCAGCTCATAAGGACAAGATAGAAACTGGTGAAGCTACTTAGTGACTAGTTACACAGAGATGTTCTTCATCAAATGTTTTATTGACTTAAAGCTGCAGTATGTAACTTTTCACGTTTTTGTTTTACATATGATATGAGACAGATAATCTGTGAAAAGTTCCATCTCCTCCATCTCCTCCTTGAGCTGCTATTGCCGTCTGAAGAAATGCACCGCCCCAAACCAAACTCAACCAATCACAGCCAGGAGGCGGGTCTTAGTGCTGTCAACCAACCTCATGTTCTCGCGGCTAAATGTGCTAGAAACAACTTATAGGAAAACCGTTTATCTGCTGTCATTGGAAGCCATGCTAAATAGCCCTGGCATTCATGAAGGCCTATGCTAGCAGCAGCTAGCAAAGACAGCACTAAGACCCGCCTCCTGGCTCTGATTGGTTGTTTCCAGTTGGCACTGGAAGAAGGCAGAGGAGCTCATTTTTTTCCCACAAATTATCAGTCTCACACTACACTGTCTCAACATAGTGACAGTTTTAATAAATATACTTTAAAAAAATACTTTTTTATATATACAAGTTAATTACAGCAGCTTCTTTAGAAATAAAAGAGGTTTGAATGAAAGATGTGAGCCATAAGAACCTGACTGATGTTCTCCAGCTGTAGTTTCCTCTGGACCTTCTGCTTCGCTGGACACCAGGGTGATCTGACACAAACAGCCAAACATGAACTCTTTTCAATCCTGACATGTTTTCTTAACAATAAAAAAAAAAAAACTACTACTACTGTTCCATACAAATACTGAGCGTTAGGAACCAGTTTGTGGATAACTCAGCAGACAAACAGACCAGGTATGGAAATGATTCCCTTTGCTAGGAGCAGACATGCTCAGTATCGGCACCAGAAGGCAGATTTTTTTTTTTTTTTTTGCTAAAACCCATTTCCAAGCAAACAGAATTCAGTTCAAGTTTAGACTCCTTGTTTCAGCCAGCTGACCAGCAGTCCACAGCAGCAGGTGCTGAAAAGGAGTGGCATAGTGCCATCCAGAGCACCGCTCATCACGAAGGGGAGGATCTAGCTCATTTTACTGAACTTCTTTTGTCCCATCTGAGCTTCCATACACCATAAAAATAACTAGTTGTCAGGATAAGACACAGGGGCAGTTAAAAAAATAGTTGTTTATTTTTTTTAAGTGATGGTCTGTGAAGTTATTATCTGAACATTTTCAGTCATAAAATCAGCTAAGAACATGAATTTCTAATCTCTACTCTGAAATAGGGATGGGCGATATGGAATTAAAGTTTTATCACAATATTTTATCGTACTACTGTGATAATAATAAAAGTTGACAATGAGAACTATTTATTACTTCTTCTTTTTTTTTGTTTACAACAATACAACAATATATCAAAATTCTTGGGATTAGAGGAAATTCATCACGTTAAATGATGAACAATTTAATAAAATCCCTACTCTGAATCCATCACAGTGTTTCTTGGTCAAAGGTCAGACTGGGTGAAAGTATTTGCACTCTGGGGGTGTCATCCAGGATGTAGCGGTACAGGACTCCCTGTGGCTCGGTAAATTCCCCAGTTACGCAGAGGCAAGACAAGGAACGATCAGAGCCGTCTGACACACCTGTTCCAGTCTGTAATTATGATATCAGGACAGAACAGGATGAATGGTTATTCACTGTGAACTCTTAAAGAACAGCTTTTCTCGGCTCTGAAGAACAACACAGCGTTCAAGCAGCCACTTTTAAACTGCAGAATAAACAAAGATACTTTTCTTTTTCTTAAATCAGCGAGGTTTCCACATTCAGTGGCTCTGATGATCCTCGTTGCTGTGGGAAACCACTTGAAGCCGGCGGTGAAACCCGTCGCTCCAAACAAGTCTGCTCCTTACAATCAAACCACCTCCACACCCACCTGTGGTCTGCAGGTGAACCACAAGCATCCAGACGGCAGCTTTCCATCTGGCTGCTCCTGCTTCACGCTGTTTGTCAGTGTTTGCAGAATGGGTCTGTGTGTGTGGTAACTTGGGTGTGAATACTTTTGCGTATCAGTGTAGCTGACAGAGACGCAGATACCTGTGTCTCGTCTTCGCAGTCGTCTTTGGGTTGGTTCCAGGACTTTAACTCAACCAGTTCTTCCGCTGAAGCTTTTCTTTTCTCCTGCTGGGAAGAAACGCGACGTTAAAGAAGAAAACACTGCTGCTTCTCTGGGGACATCCGAACAACTCCTGTGAGATTGTTTTAGTCAGGATTCTGCATCTAATCGGCCAGATTCTTTAACATTGAGGTCAAAGGTCATTTCTTTTCTGTCGTCCAGACTGTTTGGACACTTGACATCTGCACCACCTTCTCACCAACGTGCTTCCCTGAGTAACACTCTGGAGAATTTAAAATAATTATATGGTAATTTATTATGAACATAAAAAGATCTTATAATATTAAAATAATTTGGATTGTATGGCGAGACAAGTTGATGCTATTGTTATGATCCCAGATAGGAAGGTGTCTGTTTTAAGCCTGACCCGTTGTATCTGTGCTTTAGGCTTAATTTGAAATATTAAGAAAGGAAGTTTTTCTTGATTTTCTTGTTTTCTGACCGACTCTGGGCTGGTTGGGCTGCTGAGTCACCGCTAACGCTGACCCACTCTGACCACACCATTAGTGTCCAAACTTTGTGTCACACGAGCCAAAACTATCAAGTCAAAAATACATATATATTTAGAAAAATAATATTTATTTAGTATACATTATATTTAAGAAATACAGATATTTTAAAAAATAGTATTTTTAAAATACTATTTATCTACTATTTCAAAATAGTGCAGTATAAAGTTAAAATAGTTAACTAGTAAAATAGTAAAATTGTTCTTTTAGGGTATAAAACAAGAGAAAGGAAAAGTCTGTTCTCAACAGGATCTGAGTCGCCATTTCTTTGAAAACACTTGTTAAAATTTCCCCCATTGGGGATCAATAAAGTATTATTTTCTTATCTTATTAGCCAAGTTTAACAGACGGCACCCAAGCCACATTTTGAACACTTTGGACGATCTGGAGTCTTTACACAACCTTTTCCGTCCAGCACCATGTTTTCACGGTACTGAAACTATGACATCATCGTTTCAGTACCTTCATGTAAATGTTTAACATGAACACTTAGAAGGTTCTGGTGTGGGATCCGTAATGGTGCCGTTCGTACCTGGTTAGATGCAGCGTGCAGACTTGATTTGATAACCGCGGCCACGGTAACGTAGAGGACCAGCAGGATTCCTGGGTTGACGTAAACCGGCCAATCATGGCTGGGATTGAGGATGAGGTCATCAGGCGTGGAGCAGTTTCCGGGTATGATGATGTCCTTCAGACCAAACAGTCTAGACAGAAACGCAGACAGAGAAAGATCCAGATAATTAACACTGTGATCAAGAACGCTGGGATTAGTGGATGAGAGAGTGAGGTGCTAACAGCCAGATCAGGATGAAGTAATGAGGAATCAAATGAAACACATTAAAAGCTGTAAATGTAACCTCAGTAAGCATCTGCCAGGTTTCTAATCGTTTTGAGCTTTTCATTATAGTTTGGTTTTATTTCATTGTGACTTCTTGTTTGTCTAATTCAGTTAGTTTTAATTAGTTTTTATTAGTTCTTATGAGAGTGGCGCAGTTGGTAGCACTGCTGCTGATTCCCGGCCCAGGGTCTTTCTGCAAGGAGTTTGAATGTTCTCCCTGTGCATGGTGGGTTCTCTCCAGCTTCGCTCCACAACCCAAAAACATGACTGTCAGGTTAATTGGTCTCTCTAAATTCTCCCTAGGTGTGTGAGTGTGTGGTTGTTTGTCCTGTTTGTCTCTGTGTTGCCCTGCGACAGACTGGCGACCTGTCCAGGGTGACCTCACCTCTCGCCCGGAACATAGCTTTACATAGGCACCAGCACCCCTCCTGACCCCACTGTGGACAAGGATGTTAGAAAATGGATGGATGGATAGTTCTTAAGAGCTTTATGGTGAATAAATGGTTCTTATGAGTTTAGTTTAAGTTCAGTGTTTATTAATTTCAGAAGTATTTTTAGCTTTGTACTTTTGGATCATTTTTAGGTGCAGAATTCAAAAAGGTCAAGTATTGTATTGTGACTGTGTAAACATGGTTTGTGTGACAAATACCCAACAGAAAATATTATCTTAAAAAAATTTATTCAGTTATTGTTGAACAACCAACTGACTTGTGTTTTCTTTCAGCTTTTGGAGTTGCTATTTTGCGGACTAAGTACCACCCAGGTGGTTTATGAATGGCCCTAATTTGCCAACAGTTGACATAAACAGATTGTAAGAGGAAAAAAATCTATTTCACATCAGTTCGAAATAAAAATAGACCTATAAACATGAAAGCGAAGGATGTTATATCTCTAATTTCAGTATGTTTTAGTTAGTTTTATAAACGCATGACAGTTCCAGTTAAGTTTTTTCTCATTAATTACCGTTTTCATTCATTTCAGTTAACAAAAACAATTTTTTCAACTTCAGTTTTTATCTTTCTTAATTACTTTTAGTGAACTGTAATAACCTGAGTGCCAGTGTGAATCATTCATAGCATAATGCTTCCAATAAGTGAGATGAGTGATGAGACGGTCAAGTCTAATTAAGGGACTCTCCAGTATTTTTTTTCCAACCAGTCTGTAGAACCAGAAAACCAACCTATGGGAGGTGTAAGCCTTTTTCTGCTGAAATCTTTCTAAATTTCAAAGGAAAGAATAATAAGCAGCATGTTGCGCTGCAGGCTCACCTGGCCCACAGGCTGTGTGGAGGGAAGAGGCCCTGGCCCAGCAGACTCTGGTACAGGTACAGGCAGACCAGGTGGCCGGCAGCAAAGAAGCCCACCATCACACACAGTGCATTAAACCCCAGGAGGCTGATGGGTAGATGGCACGCCCACCATGTGCACACACCAATGAACAGGAGGAAGTAAAGTGCTGAGAAGGCAGAGGGCAGTGTGATGCCTTGGGGTAGGAAGAACAAGAGACATGTTAAACATCTACAGAAAGACAACGACACAAACACAGAGAACGAAGCTCACTCTTTAAAAATGTGTCAGTTTAATACAAGTAACTGAATTAAGTTTCAATCTGGAGAGACTCAGACGGACAAATAGAAAACGATTAAAAGAGTTTAATGATGAACAGGATACAAGAAGCTTTGGCGCTTGGGCCCAGCCGGGGGATGTTAATATTTGTGAAGTGACGACTACTTCCGATGAGAGTTCCTGCTCTGAAAGGAGCGTCATTCCCCCCCAGGCCCGACACTGGTGGTGGAGATAAAGAGAGGGTCCAAGCCAAGAGTCCAGACCGCTGGGGGCGAAGGGGAGGTGGTGGGTTGAGCTCAGCTGGAGAACGCAGGATGCCGCGGATGGAGGTTCTTTATCAGCTGGGACTCCGCCAGTAATTGGAAGGGGCGTAGCTTGGTCCGCGTTGATTGGTCATCGTCGGTGGGCAGGCTACTTGAATTAGTGAGGGCCGGTGCAGGGGAAAGAGTCTTCCAGCTTGAATTTGCGCCTACGCTTCATTTGTCAAACCTACTTTTGTTTAACATGACCACTTAATAAACTTAATATATGCACTTGGATAAACTTCATTTTATTATTTGTGACAAATTTTAAAAAAAAATAAAGTTGGATCATCTGTTTTCTTTTTTCAGGAGGACAGTCTACTAACAGTCTGCTAACAGCCTGCAGTCTCAGCCTGACATAAAGGCCACTGAGCCTATAGGATCTGCTGCTAATGCACATCACTATGCATTATTGGACTGCTGCCCTGGTCTCATGCTCCATCTAAGCTCCAGCAATTACACACACCTGCTGTTTATAACCATGGCTGAGCTGTCAGCAGAGCTAAGGTTTCATTTAGCCAACATGCCTCTGCAGCTCTCTCTCTCTCTCTCCCTCGCTCTGAGTCTGTTTCCATGTTAGCTTGTTTCTAGAATCCCTTTTCATTGGTTGTTGTACCTGTAACTAGAAGGATAGAAGCTACTGGCCTTTTAAAAAATGGATAGGAAATAGCTTTGGTTAGATCCTTCTGTGTTTTTAATGCTAACTTAGAGTTTTCCAGTGAGCTGGCGCTCAAACCAGTAAATTAGCAGCCACTCACTTTTTATTAGTAGCAATTATTAGTTAACAGTCATTTAGAGTAGGAAACTTTTAAACACGGTGGTTTCGGAAAGTATTTGTTGCTCTGCATTGTAGCATTATAGCCATTCTATCAATAGCATGTCCATGTCTGTTTGACAGAGCAAATTCTTTTCTGTGACAACCCTCCAAATACGAAAGGAAATCTTAAGACATACACCATATTGCCAAAAGTATTCGCTCACCTACCTTGACTCACATATGAGCTTAAGAGACATCCTGTTCCTAATCCATAGGGTTCAATATGATGGTCCACCATTTGGAGCTAAAACAGCTTCAACTCTTCTGTGAAGGCTGTTCACAAGGTCCGGGAGTGTTTATGGGGATTTTTCACATTCTTCCAAAAGCCCACTAGTGAGGTCACACACTGATGTTAGACGAGGAGGCCTGGCTCTCAGTCTTTCCTCGAATTCATCCCAAAGATGTTCTATCAGGTTGAGGTCAGGACTCTGTACTGGTCAGTCAAATTCATCCACACCAGACTCTACCATCCATGTCTTTATGAACCTCGCTTTGTGGACAGTCATGTTGGAAGAGGAAGGACCAGCTCCAACTGTTCTCACTAAGTTGGGAACATGGAATTGTCCAAAATGTCTTGGTATGATGAAGCATTCAGAGATCCTTTCACTGGAACGAAGGGGTCAAGCCCAACACCTGAAAAACAAGCCCACACCATAATCCTCCCTCCACCAAACTTTACACTTGGAACAATGCACCCACACAAGTACTGTTGTCCTGGCAACCGCCAAAGCCAGACTTCTCCGTCAGATTGCCAGATGGAGAAGTGCAATTCATCACTCCAGAGAACGAGCCTCCACTGTTCTAGAGTCCAGTGGCACTGTGCTGTACACCACTGCATCTGATACATTGCACTTGGTGCACATACATCAGTATGGCTTGGATGCAGCTGGTCACCATGGAAACCCATTCCATGAAGCTCTCTGTTCTTGAGCTCATCTGAAGGCCACATGAAGTTTGGAGGTCTGCAGTAATCGACTCTGCAGAAAGTTGGTGACCTCTTCACACTATGCGCTTCAGCATCCGCTGACCTCACTCTGTCAGTTTACGTGGCCTAACACTTCCTGGATGAGATGCTGTCGTTCCCAAACACTTCCATTTTCTTATAACACAGCTGACAACTGACTGTGGAATATTTAGGAGCGAGGAAATTTCACAACTGGATTTGTTGCACAGGTGACGTCTTATCACCGTTCCACGCCGGAATTCACTGAGCTCCAGAGAGCGAGCCATTTTTTCACTAATGTTTGTAGAAACAGTCTGCAAGCCAAGGTGCTTCATTTTATACCCCTGTGGCCATGAAGTGACTGGAACACCTGATTCTGATCATTTGGATTAATGAGCAAATACTTTTGGCAATATCGTGTATGAATTAGATCTAAATGCAAAATAATAAAACATTCCAGGTTTTAGAAACCAACATGAAAATTGACATTTGTCTTTTTCTGATTTTTTCAAATTCAAACAGAATATTGTTATTGTTATTTGTAAGCTTCATGAAGTGTCAATGATAAAACATTAAAATGCCTTTGTACTGTGACACATTCACTCACTGAACATGTAACAATCACCGGATTTCATTTGATCTTATTGTCTCAAGCTGTTGAATCCAGTGCAGGGGGCTTGTGCCCATCTCCAGAGGTCAAAGGGCAATATATGGACATCCTTTTAAATTACTCGCTGTATTGCTTTCACTGTCAGAGAACAGCATGCCAGGTAAGCTCCACAGAGTCAAGTCAGTTGTTCAGTGAGAACACAGAGAAGTGGTGAAATGCGATGGAAACGTAACACGGAGCAGACCTTACCCGCCAAACCCAGCAGGACGACCACCATGACTCTGCCCAGATCCTGCAGGATTTTCAGCACTTTGACTTTGAGACCTTCTGCCAGCTGCTTGGCTCTGGTTGCTGTGGAAACCTCTTCAGGGTTGCCATTCGACGACCTTTCCTCTTCCTCCACCTCTTCGTCAACTGATGACTCTTCCTCCTCCTCATTCTCTGTTGTTGTGTCTGCAGATTCCTCTTCAAGCTATTTAGTGGGAGGAAAGGTTTCATAAAGCTAGTTACCTCTGAGGTGAGACAAAAATTCAACCAATCATAGTAGAGACGACACTCAGAGCCATAAAACATGACCAAGCTCTACTCTAATGTAGGGTGTTGTGTTTTATATGGACTAAAATCTGATTTTACTATAGTCAATAAAACATCCAGCTAGTTGTTGGTGTTGTTACACTTTAACAGGAGTTCAGTTGCATAAGAAAGTGAAGATGCAGCAGTTAATTTAAAGGTTGTGGCTGCTGAAGGGTAAAGTGAGTAACCCTCCTCATGTTTGACACATGGTTCCTAAATCAATGTGTTTGCAGCATTAGCAGCCCACTCTCAGCAGGACAGCAGCGGACCCGGCTCCAACAGAACAACCGGGCCTTCCAGCCTCAGCAGTGTTCAGAAACCAATCTGTATAAAGAAATCCTGAGAACCCTTTGGGTCTAAAGCAGGAGTGTCAAACTGCAACGTTTCTGCTTCAAGACAGAATCAAATATCAGCTGGTTCTTATGCAGAACTTAAGAACCAGCTGAGGAGGATTGTAGAAATGTTGGGTCCTTTTCGTAACCAAATGTCAGACTGATGTTTGTGTGAGTTGGAAGGCTGGACACACCTTCACTAAATGTGTTCCTTTGACGTTCTGAAGGGTTCTTTTAAATTAGAATCCTGGATGTTTGCACTTTTAATATGACCACAATTTAAACTAGAGTTGCACCGATCTGTTATCAATACCTGTATCGGTCCAGCTATTGAAAAAAAAAAAATCTAGACGTGTCAGATCCATAAGGGCATATCTGTTCAGTCTAATTCTATGCTTTGTGCTCTGAGTGACGTCATGCTTTATTATTTATTTATTTATTAATGTGTGCTGTATTGGTGCAGAGTTATCAAATAAATTTGTAAGTCAGTATATTTATGTCTGTGTTTAAGAAAATAAATGCTATAAGTCAATTCAGCTGTTTTTCTGTATCAGATCAGCATCGGCCGATACTAAACCTCAGATATCTGTATCGGTATCGGAAGTGAAAAAAGTGGCTCAGTGCATCCTTAATTCAAAATAAGTAATGAGTTTCACACTGGTCTTCCCAAAGCCTCAAAAAGGCTTTAGTAATTAGAGTAAATGGGTCGAATCTTGTGAATTTTATGAAGGTTTTTTAAAAAGTGAACAGCGGTCTAATTAACATAATTTACCTTCTTTTATAATTGCATTCTGATATTCTTTAATAGGCTGTCACACACCATACAGAGACTTACTGATGTTATATTGGCTGCAGCCACCATTTCTCTGTTCCTGACCAATCTGCTGCAGAGGACAATAGTAACAAGTGACACCACACACACTCCTGCATCCGGACACAGGAGACGGAGCACATTCCAGGGATCCTCCAAGGGAAGCCTGCAACACACATGCATATGAAGCAAGCACAAAACATCAGTACCTTTAATAATTTACTCTACAGTAGTTGTTTATGGTGTCTAACACACACACACACACCCACACACGCACACACACCTGGACAGTCCGATGTGTCTGGTTATGGTCTCCCATTGTGAACAGTTATATCCTATTGCAGTGTTGAGGGGAGCGTACGTGTACAGCACTGTCTGGAAACAGATATGAGCCAGAACAAACAGCAGACTGGTGCAAAATACCGTTTTAATAAAGCGACCAGTGTGACCTGAAAGACAGGAAACAGAAAAAAAAATGAAACAGAGTTTAATCTGCAAGTAAGTATTAAAAGATGCAATAAAGCATGTCTGAGTGCTGCATGACTGCAGCGTATCAGGAAATCATACATCGGTGACGTTGTTGATGAAAATTGCTCATTATAAACCCACATTTTCTCAACCATTTCTTTATTCTTATTTACTGTCTCCACCACTCTCCATGACCTTTAGCATCGCTGTCACTTAGCACATACACTGGCTGTGGACATCAAGGACAGATCATCTAACTACAGTATATTACTGACACACAGTTCAAAAGCTCAACACTTGAAATATAATATCCTACCAAGTAGTGCAGCTCTATGCAGCTGCCATGATTACTGCCGCTGTACAATCCTTCAGTCCTGCTTTTTCTACCCACTAGGAGGATTTCAGTGTTTCAGTCACTTTCCCAGTGTGTCAGAGGAAAATGACTCCTTCTGCTCCTTCACTTGCACCCTGGAAATCTGTTGCTACCTCATTAGCAGCTGGTAGAATATTTTCTGTTGTGTCTTCTACGTTCTACTGGGTAAAATGATCAGCATTCACATCAGCCCAGTTTAGACAGCTTTAATCAAACTCTAGTTCATTTGTATAGAAGGTCTGTTTTGTTTGGGAAGGTGTGAATACGTAACCGAACTCTGATGCAAACCATAAGAGCGAACTCTGGTCCGCATACAAACCTCGGTCTCGGTTCGTTTGAAGTGAACTCTGGTGCGGTTCGAAGTATATGTGGATGCAAGTGGACCAGAGACCGCTCCAAAAGCAGGAAACGGACTACAGCACAAGGCATTCTGGGTAACTACAAAACAAACACAGCACTACAGAGTTTTGCAGAGGTTTTCTTGTTTCTTCCTTCAACGTTGGCCAAAATTATCAGCAGTCTTGGTTCTTCACCAACACAGGCAAAGAGGGGAACAGGTTTTCCAGCTAGTTTGGATCATTTGACACAGTTTAGTGTAAAAGAGAACCGCACCAGCTGAAAATGTGGCAAATGTTGCAAATTTGCTCTCCAATGCAACTGAGTATATTGGACTATCAGGTGTGAAAACATCCTTAAAATCAGTGGCTTTTATCATTTCTTTGGCCAAACTATTATACCTGCGGGTTGGCACTGCACGTATGTAACATTATTACATGTTGATTATTTATACTTTCTAGAGATGACTCCCCAGGCCTGCCTTACTGACTTCTGTACAACTTCTTCACGATGGTCATTTAGTGGGATGTCCAGGACCGGTGATCTCCATATGTGATTTTAGCTTGTCTGTTTTTTCATGCGTTCCTCTGGGAATTAACCACTTTTACATTGGTAAGGTTATTGAAGTGGTTCAAACCAGAGCCTATTTGTTTCAGTTTGTCAGCAAGAATTATCTCTTTGACTGCTTATTGGTCAACCTGTTTATGTGAGATCTTATGATTGGTTCATTTGCTGAGAGAGGGGGGGTTCACCCTGGATAGGTCGCCAGTCCATCGCAGGTCAAAGTGTTGCATGCATGTCGCGTGTATGTGTAGTATCTGAACTTAATGTGGCAAAAACTTTACATCTGTGAGACTCTTCAAAGGCCTGTAGGTGGGCTTAATATCATGCCATTACATGCTCACTCTGAGAGCAAAGTGGATGGTGAGGGAGAGAACATCCTGTTTATTTTCCTGCTTTCTGTTTTGCTATTGTACCTCTGGAGGGAAGAAGTCAGAGGTGTGAGCCTGGCACGCTCTGCAGCAGAACATGTGTCGTGAGAGGCTTCTGTCCTGCATGTTTTAGATGTGTAGCTGCTGGCTCTGTTGTTTCCTCTGCCTACACAGAACTAGAACTGCCTCCAGTACGGTCAAAGTGGTGGCATTTTCTTGAAGGATGTGTCTGAACCGCACCTTTCAGTTGCTCAGACAGTCGGCTGATATGTGTGGGTTTAGATCCAGGGATGCTGCTCTCCATGGCTTCTAGTGGTTTTCACTTTGAAGTCAAGCATCTCAAGGATCATGGTTACAGTGATGTGCACCAGGTTGTGGACTGTGATGGTATCAGTAGGTATTGTCCATACAGTTGCACTCATGTCTTCTAGTAGATGTATAGACAGTATTGTCCATAGGTCATAGTTGTGTTTTTGTCTTCAGATTGTCAGGGATTATCGATGAGACTCAGCACTAGTGAGGCAGTGATGATGCGTTCTTGCCCCACCTTGTTGCGCCGGCTCCTCCCATTGGTTGAATTTGTGTTGCATCACCTGGTGATTGCACATCTTATGAGGATTACTGAGTCAGACACTGTCTCTCAGTCAGGTCAAAGGAGAGTTCTAGGTCCAACATTCTCTTTATAGCCTCTTTTGGTTGACTGTGCGCCTTAGTCCTTCACTTTAGTCCGTACATACTGCCCTCATTCTCAGCAGAATCTAATCATCTGGTTTGCTTTCTTGTCCTCTTTCAAAGTGATCTTGATCTGAAGATCTCTGAAAGATTATGTTTGGCCTTTGGACCAACAACATGTCTAAAACTCCTATTTAAAAACTGGCTAATAGTAAGCTGGTTTGTCTCTTAAATGTAAATGTCCCCCAAATAAAACAACAAGTCAAATGGGGAATATCCAGATATCAAATAACACATTTGTAGCTTTATTTCATTTCACTCAAAGGAGAATCCAGCTCTTTGTCTTGCAGGGACAAAGGGACCTCTGACCTTACATAGATAGGTCTGGACCTTTCCAAATCAAATCCAATCAACTGAATTTACCACAGGTTGACTCCATTTAGATTGTAGAATGATCAGCTTCTTCAGCTTTGTTAAGCTTCATCAATAAAATATTGTGAAGGCTGCGAATACTTATGTTAATGTGATTATTTTTAATAAATTTACCAGACACTCAAAGACAATGTTCCACTTTGTCATATTGAGGTATTTGTGTCTAGAATTTTGAAATAAGAGTTTAATTTAGAATAAGGCCATAACATAAAATGTGGAAAAAGTGAAGCGCTGCGAATACTTTCTGGATGCACCGTATCTACAGACAGTGAGGAGAAAGAAGGCCTGTGCAGTAAACTGAAGCTTTGAGCATTTCTTTTTTAGCGTGTAGCATAATGTTCGTACATGCAGCCAACCTAAGCTCTGGCAAACCGCCTCCTGAACGTCAAGCTGAGGACCAAAGCTGGCATTTCAGGAAAAGCAGACAGATGTTGAACCTCTTCACACACACACATAATCTTACCTCTCACTGTGTATTTGTTTGGGCACAGGAACCATGGCAGCAGCAGTAGATAGAGGAAGTAAACCAGTGACAGCAAGTTGAAGCGAAAAAGACAAGCTGCAACACAGAAACATCGGATTAGCAGCTTTCTGAGTCTTAGAACATCATTCCTGGATCATCCTACAACAGGTGAAAAGGAACGGGTCCAAGAGAAACACAGTCATGACCTATGGATCTGGGATAATAAAAATAACCAACACTCATTTTCACTTTCCTGCCATTTGTGAATGTGTTTCTGGAGGTGGAGGACGTTGGTCATGTGGTATTTGTTTGGACATATGATAGTGATAGTGATGCTGTACAGGTGGGATGTTTCACTGAATACAACCAAAAGAAATGAGTGAAGCAAATGTTAGCAGGAGAAGTGACTCGTGGACAATAGCTAAAATCTGACACTGCTTCATTTTTTTACATTTTGTGAACAAAGAAGTTGTGCTCTAAAGCTAACCCTCTTCTTCAGAGGTGTTTGTGTTGTTTCCTTCAGTGGTTCTTGGTGCAGCACCACCACAGGCGAGGAGGGGAAGAGGTTTTTCAATTTGAATCATTTGACACAGTGCAGTGTGAAAGAAAAACACATAAGATGAAAATGTAGCAAATGTTGCAATTTTGCTCCCCAATCATACAGAATCTACCGGACTATCAGGTGTTTAATCATCCATAATCAGAGTAAAACAGACTTGAGCTATTTGGCAACAACAACATGGAGTATATATTAAGTTCAGCAATAAAGCTGAGTTCATAGTTGAACTCAGCTGGGGGTTCCACCTGGTCCTGTACCTCTGTGTAGATCCTGTGCTCCACATTTTAGTCAAAATGTTTGGTTTTGACTCTTGTTTTAAGATCTCCTGGCTGATTACTGAATTAGGATTTAAGTGAAATGCAAAATATATATATACTTTAATTGTATTTTTTAGTGTTTTTTTAAGACTATAGTTCGGGGGAAGACGGTATAGTGCATGAGTAGTGAGAGTGGAGGAGCTCCACCCTTCTGCCCGGCTAATCATGAAGCACATTAGCATTGATGTCTCTGGACACACATGATAACAGCGGTGAGTGGCCACAGCACCTATCAGTTAGCAGCACGTGGATTTGTGTCTGTTGTCTTTCCTGAGCGGGTCACATGTTCAGGCCTTTGGTATTTCAATATGAAATGTGCTGCAGCAGGACGTCCCACCTATCTTTATAGTTCTGATAACATACTCTGTCTCCCATCAGGTCTCTATCTCAGCACATTCAATTTGTTTGGGTCAGTGCCTGGAAAAATACCTCGTTTTGTCAAATGTTCGTGTCTACATGGGAATCCTGTTATGGACAACGTTTTCCCATCATTTCAGGCTAACACAGAGATTATGTCAAAACAGCCAGTACAAAGATTTTTAGTAATAATGTTGTCAAATCCCTCCCTAAACTGACTAATAAATAAACTGCAACCTTTGACATTTGACCTCATTGTGATATGGGTCTGATTGGTTTTGGTGCTAGGCCTCCTGTGCTCCGTTTTCCCTTCAGCATTGTGCCTGTGAATCAGGAGAGCTGTGTGTGTTTTCTGTAACACCCTGCTGTCTGAACAAGCAAGACCGAACAGATAGAATCCGATTCCTAGAACGGAAACACTTCATCCTTCTGGAATCTGCCATGTTGTTCAACTTGTGTTCCTCAGAATCCCAAATATCAGCTGAAACATCTTCGAAACCTTCAGTGGAACGCCTGACTTCAGCTGGGAGACTTTTATAGTTGCTACTAGTGGAGACGAACGGAGGAACGCTCAAAACAGGAGGACAAGTGGACAAGAGATTTTCTGGAAAATGTAGATGACAACACAGAAATCAAATAAATTTTTTTTTTTTTCCTCCGGAAGAAACAGACTACCAGAATTGACTTGTTTGTGTTGTTGCATGTCATTAGCGTTTAGCTTAAAAACATATTCTGAGCAAATTATCATTAAATTATACAACAAATGTTTGGGGTTTTTTTCACAAAGTGACAGCACAATATATGCAAAATGAGAGTCGTGATCAAGGATTAGATCAAAAATATATATTCCTGCTTAATGAGGCTACTCCTTGTTAGCATCCTGTTTGTTCACTTAGAGCAGACATGTCAAACTCAGTTTCATTTAGGGCCATATCAAAAATCTAAATGTTCTTAAAGGGCCGGTTGTGCCAGAATGTATTGATAAAATCAATAAATATATCAATGAATAGCTGTTTGTTTCAGCATTCAAAAAGTGTTTCTGAAACTTAAATAATATTGAACATCTTTTCACACTGGTCAGTCCGTCCAGGATTTCTTAATTGTTTTTGTGGCTTTTTTTAATCAAAATCAAAGATTTTGGGTCGCTAATTTAGAAATATTTGTAAGGAATTTTTATGATACCCGTGCTAATGTGTGATGTTAAATGTGACTTTGTATTCACTGACGTATCAATCTCGGACTATAACTTGAGATCAAGTAAGGCCGAGACAGCAATCAATAAAACCTAACGTTTTGAGAGGAATTTGCAATAAAAATCCGAAAGAAAGAAACATGTACTAAATAAGTAGCATTTTGAAATGCAGAATGTACAGCACATTTATTTAACTACGGTATTTGAAAATAACATCTGCAGACAAACACCTAATTTACAGTAAGCAAGTTACCAAGTTTAATATCTTTTGTTTGTAAAATCTGGAACAGGTGTGTAACATGTGGTCAGCTTGCGCTCTGTCACTACAAATTAAAACCAAATGTTCTTGGGGACCAAGCGGTGTTGTTGGAGCCCCAGCCAGTCCAGGAATACGGTGTAGCTCACCTGTCACCCAGAGTCTGTGTGGACCAACAAACTAAAGATAAATATGCAAAAATTATACTTTGGTCAAATGCAACACAAATCATAATTGTGAGCAAGTAATTCTATTTTGTGGGCAAAGAAAAATATTATCAGGTGTTGTTCAATTCCTCCCAGGTGAATTCAACAACCTGAATGCAAAACCTGGCCATCTAGTCCACAAAAGAAGCCATCATAGTTTCAACGCAGAAAAGCGTCAGCTTTGTGAAGCTAACTCACGCTCTAGCAGGCGCAGGTTGAAATCCAAAGCAAAAGGAAAATCAATGGCCTGGGAAAAAAGCAGATACACAAAGCAGGACTCGTGTTTCCAGGGCAATTGTAAATTCAGAGACGGGAAGCTTTCATTTCTTACTTATGTTCCAACTAGAAATCATCATGACTGTGTATTATGTCCCACATTGAATTAAACAAACCCCCATAAATAACAGAACATAAGAGAGCAGGGTAACCTCAAACCTACAGTATGCAACCTTTTCAAAGAATATTTTTTTTTACATATTGGTTGAAACTGTCACCATGTCGTGATGGTATGATATGAGACAGATGATCTGTGACAAGACTGATCGCTGCTAAATGTGTTAATGGTGGAGAAACAACTTAATGTTCCAGGAGAAACGTTTATCTGCCATCATCGGTGGCCATGCTAACTAGCATTAGCATTCATGACAGGATCTGCTGATGGCCGTAGGTCAGCAGAGAGCAAGGACAGGAGATGAGAGGGAGTTCACACACAGGCATGATTGACAGCGCTAAGACCAGCCTCCTGTCTCCAATTGGTTGCTTCTAGTAAGCAGAGGAGGCTTGATTTTATCTCAAACTATCTGTCTCACACTGTCACAATGTTGTCATAGTTTCAACAAATATGCACCAAAATATTTTTGTTATACTGCAGCTGTAACTCAGAGCAAAGGCTAAAACTCCTGGACTTAACTAAGAAGTGGACACCTGAATAAAATGTTGGTACAGGTCAGTGAGCAGCAGTTTGTCTCCCTCAGCAGCTTTCAGCATGACCTGCAGCTGAGGACTAAACCGTTCCGCCGCAGGCTGCTTGTTTGAGTTTCCACTGCAGGCCCAAGAGCTGTCCAAAAATTAACCAACTCACAAATAACAGAGGGATGCCTCTTCTCCCTGAGTGTCTGAGGTTAGGGTCGGCCACTGTGGACCAACTAAAACTGCACATTCAAATAAACCTTCTGGAACGACGCTACTATAATTTCCCTCTGAGTTACAACTTAACTTGTAACACACAACAAAAATGTATTTTTTTTTAACCATGCATTTCTCCTCTGTGTTAGGATTTAAAAAAGAACTGCCATGCTGGTTTGTTGCTTTTCCAAAGCTCTGCTTTCAACTGGCTGCAGCGTGTGGCTTTCACAATCCTCAGTCTGATAACATCTGTAGGCCAGTGTCCAGACATGTTGTCTACTCATAACCATGGTGGTAACACTTCAACATCCAGGCACTGCAACAGGCAGCCATTTTCTCTCCATGTTTGGTTCCACCTCACCAACGAAGGGCAGCATTCAGTGCTCAGCTACACAGCAATCCACACGACTATGGAGGTTCTGGACCAAGCAGGAAACGTGATCTTCATTAGATCCCAGTGAAAACAAGCTCATTAAGAAATATGTTCAACAGGATGAGGTTTGAAATTCAAGGTTTAATATCCTTGGAGGCAGATAGAGCAGAATAAGAATCAGACCAGAAGTGACAACTCAATGACCAACAAAAGAAGGTTTGACACAAGTCGTCGAGTTTAGCAGATAATTATCCCTGATACCAACCAGAAGTATGAAACATTCTGTATTCATAAAAATTAACAAAAATATCTCTTAAAAGACTGTTACATTTTCTGGTGTTTAGCTCATTTTAACTTATCATGTGACATACTTAAATAATTAGTGAGTACAGTAATGATGAAATAACAATGAATTTGCAACACCTTGTCCAGCGCTAGTGGGTACAGAGGATGCAAATTGCATCACACAGCCTTTGGCCTCAGGAGACTGGGAGGGAAGAATTTGGATGTAGAAGACATAAAGGCAGAAATATCTGACCAAATAAAAGGCCAATGCTAATAAAAGAAGCTTTGAAATCCTCCAACCAGAAGACCTGACTCAAAAGGAACTGCAAATGCAATCAGTGTTGTAAACGACTGCAGCATTAGACAGCGAATGACAGCAGGACAGTATTCTTCACACATCATTAACACCTGACATGGAGGCCATGCAGGCCAGGCTCTAAATTCTCCAGCTGTGCCATCCTCCCAACATTTTTGGCAAGAACCTGCAACATTATACTTTTGATATCAAATTTAAAGAGGAGAGAATGGAGAGAATGTGAGGCCTGCTTCTTCCGCTGACAGGGTTATAAGGTAAAAGGGATTTACAGAACAAGCAGCCGTAAGGCCGGGGCTGTGATGAAAACTGGGAAAATCTCCGTAAAGGTGACTGGAGAACCAGTTTTCCTTTGTCATGGTGTGATTATCATGCCAAATCACACCAGGACTCACCAAGCCCTGTAAACCAAAGATTACATCCCTTATATGCACAGCATTCACCAGAGACCCATGCTACATGTTAGCAATGTGTTTAGCACATGAGTTTTGTACTGGCCAGAAAGAACGACCATCAAGCTTAATGACTGAGCTAACATTAGCTTCTTACATTCTAAGTGTTTAGCACAAGCTAGCGCAGCATTCCCACTTTGACCAAAAATTGACCACTAATATTTTTTTTCTGTTATGAACAGAGTCGTGATTTTTATTATCCATTTTATTATTGTAAGGCTTTATGAGCTTACTGCCTTTTTTATGACCAATTTTACTACATAATTAAAGTAAACATCAGACATTAGTCACTTTCTTTTTGGGGTTTAAAGTCAAATCCTGAATACAGTCAAACTAACCCTGTTCTATTGAGTTAAGTGAGACCTTGTTCGGTCCATTCAGTGCACTTAGAATTATTTTTATTTATATTTTCCCCGTTAATGACCATATTTTAAAAGCCAAAACCTGATAGAGGGTGTACTTTCTTTCCACCATCATCAGTCTTTTTGTGCCTGTGGTGATCCCGTCTCCTTCTTCCTGTAAAGCCCATCCAAGCTCACACATAAGCTGAGTATTTCTCACAGAGTCAGGAAATCGCTTTGAACGAGCCAGGAGTTTACAGACGTTGCACAATGCACAAGTCGTGTTTGAGTAAAAGTTAGAACTTGTTCAAATGTAGTGATTGTGTTTCCTCTCCTACAGCAGAGATGAGGGCATGGAGCCATCAATATGCGCCATCGTTGTGCACATCAACAAATAAAATCTGACTCACATCATCAGATAAAGAGAAACCAAAGCCAATCCCCAACAAAGTTGAAAAGGATAAAAAAATCTTCTTGCCATGCTGCATTGCATCTCTTATTAAGAAATAGGAGAAATAAAATTGTAAAAAAAAAAATTTTATTGTTATGCAAATTTCAATAAATCTGACAACCATCTTAAAAAAGTTAGGGAACTTTCATTCTCACTGCTTCACTCTTTGCTGAGCAATAAAATTAATTAATAAATAAATAATGTCGAAAACTTTCAACAACAAAAGTAAGTGTGTATGAGTTGATGCTTTTATAGTACAGCATCACGCTAAAGACATAACAATACAATACAATCGTGTGAAGAAAATGTTAATCACAGATGAAGATACACTTTAAAGAACTCCACACCACAGCAATTCATGGGTGCCTGGTAGATATGACGCACAAGAGTCAAACAGCAAAGCATAACAGCATAGTTGCCTTTACACAAAAGTGAAAAACAAATAAAGTTCAGTGTAATCTGTGGCAGCAGTGGAGAGAGTGGTGGATGTACCAAACAGGGAAACTTCATTCGTCTACTTTGCAGCGCCTGGCACCGTCTCATAAATGCTATTTAGCACTCCACCAGGCGTTTAATGAGCACCACATGGCGCTATAGAAACACCAACAGCCTCCTAGCAAATAACATGTGGTGTTTACTAGGAGATTATTTTGTAGTTCTCCAGAAAATGCAGAGTAAACTATTCTGAACCGCCTTTGATTTCCCATGGAGATAACACCATATCAAATAAAGTACTAATTTTTAATGTTCTATTTCCATATCAAAAAAAGATAGCCGTCAGATGTATGGAGGTTGTTTGTGTTGTTGTACTAAACCCTTATGGAGCCATAGATAGCATGAGGTGGACAGCCACCAGTTTAAAAACACACACACTCCCCCACACATACACACAGCTTTTCATTCAACCACAAAGCAGAGTATTGGTGACAATGACTGGTGCGTCTCTATGGAAGAGCAATGTTACAGACCAAAGAACACAACCATCCACAAGGATTTCCCTGATACTCAGCAGCCAAATGTAGCGTTAGCATGCTATCACTGCTATGATTCGTACAACTGGAAGTGTGATAAATCCATGTCAGTGAAACAAAAAGATTTCTAATTACATAGAATTTAAGCAATAACAGGGATCTTGGGACGTGTGACCAGAGTAACTCACATGGCTTCATTAAGGACATGCGTGGACTGTCAGCAACTACTACTACTGCGACCAGATCATCCCACACCCCAACACCCTTCTGTTGGGGAATGTTATACAGTATATGTTAGGCAGGTTGGGACAGTGGCAGCTTTTTGATGTCACCGCTGGTATTTTGATGATTTAGCTTGAATTGTGGGCTGCAGGCTGAAACGGCCTCACTGACATCACCTTTAGCTCCCATCACAGGAAGTTAGTGGATATACTGTAGACATCACTAAATACTGACGACGAGGATTAGTTCAGGAGAACATTCGTCTTCAACAGAGTGAAGAGACACCACACAGATGAACCCAGACAGAGAAAACATCAGGAACAGCTGGCCGATGATCACAGTCCTGAACTCCAAATAAGGCGGCTTAGCAATAAAAGCAGCAATGAAAAAGACAGAAACCGCCAAGTTTTGTTGAATTGGCAGAGTCTCCTTGGCTTCAGAATAATGTTTTCCATTAGCTTTTTTAAAGTGAAAGATAGCATTCACACTGCCAGCAAGGTCTGGCATGTGAGCAAAGGGCCAGTACTGTTAAACTTATCAGAACTCATTTGCACACAATTATGTCAGGCAACTGTTCTTCCCATTAGAACGACAGGAGCCAAGTCACTTCGCATAAACAGATTCATGAAACGTCTTGTTAGCCATCACTAGCAGAGCAAAAAAAAGATTATTACAGTTTAAATGTAAGCACCAACTCTCACAAGAAGACAGGACAAACAACCAGGGTGTGAGTCAGCTTGACAGAGTAAGAGGCTTCCAGAACTTCTTTGGATCTTCAGGATGTGTTCTGTGTTTGATCCGGTGAAATCTGGCCAATGAGAACCAGGAAGAGATGAAGATGAGAAAACACTGGAAAACACTGGATCTGATCTCCTGTCAAATACATGGGGGGGCAGACAGCACTTCTGTGTTTCCATTAATCATAGAATTATCCAGATTGAAATTACAAAAATAAATCTGCTTAATGGGAACACGCCAACTTCGAAAAAAACAACTCCTGTACTAAGATGGGGTGGATTTTTTGGACATAACGGAATAGATGTATTTCACTGAACTGTAATGGAAACACTTTTTTTCCATTGCAGTCATGAGATCAACAGCTGGATGTCACTACTGGTGTAAACTACAAAGAAGACAACAGGAAGTGTTAGTAGGATGATGCAGTTTGTTTTAGTTTTTTGGACAATATGCAGCTGGCTCCTCCAGAGCTCTCACATCACACAATTCATTTAAAAAACTGTGCAACACAAAGAATGGCCTAAGTTGAAACAAAATATTTCACCCTTAGAAATATTTCTGATAAAATGGGTAGAGGACAATAATAAGAGGAAGATTATATCTAATCTATATAAACACTTATAGATGCATTTCTCTGACAGTTCTATAGATATAAAGCAAAAGTGGGAACTATAAATGAATATTGTTATTGAAGATGAGGAGTGGGAGGAGATTTGTGAAAAAGGTTTTAAGGTCACCCACAGTCCAGGTTGGAAGGAATTTGACTGGAAATTAAAAATGAGATTCTTCAAAACACCTTTCAGTATTTCAAAATATGACAGAAATGCTACAAATTTGTGCTGGAGGAACTGTAATCAGATTGGGGGTCATCACACTCACTGGGACTGCCCAGTACTGATTCCATTCTGACAGGGGGTTCAGACAGAAATCAAAAAAATATTTAAGTTCACGTTACCACTGAACCCAGTGCAGTATATATTGGGTTTGACCCTAGGAGAAGATATTGGGAAAAAGGAAGTCCAGCTATTACAGATTCTGCTACTAGTAGCAATGAAAATGATAACTCTGTCCTGGCTCAAACCTTTACCTCCCACCCTTCAACAATGGCAAGAAAGATTGAAAAATGTGTATATAATGGAAAAGATAACAGCAAAACTTCATGTAAAAATGGACGTTTTTCTGAGTATATGGACCCCAGCTATTTCCCACTTTGGATGGCCACACAGATAAAGACTTTATGGGTTATAAAAAGCTGTCAGCCTCTTTTGTATGTCTCTCTCTTTTAATGGAAGACACTGGAAATGCACCTCCCTTTCATGTGAGCCCATGAGGACTTCTGTAAGAAATGTCAATTGCTGAAATTTATTTAAATGTTTGCTGAACACCCCTTTTTTTCTTTTCCTTTCTATATCTTTTTTGTTGTATTATGTAAGTGCATGTATAAATATACATATGCATATATGTTGGATTCATAATATTCTTAAATAAAGAATGTTAAAAAAAATTTAAAAAACTGTGCAATTCCAACGTGTTCAATCCATAACTCTTCTGTAAAATAGCCGACTGCAATTTCCCCAAAACGCTGCATACAAGTCCAGCCTACTACGCCCAAGTGTGCAGGGCTTATCACTCCACTGCCTGAATAAAACGTTGATGTCTCATAGCTGATAAATGAGCACCAGCATCATGGCTGAATTATGAGTATATCTTATGCTAATGTTTGCATCTGTTGCCGCCATGATTTTTAATGACTTACTATGATAGTCATTTCATTTCTTATTTTATGGAAACATCACACTTACAAAATAGTTTTTATTCTTCGACATTAGCAGCATAGCGACAAAGATTTTGAGCACTTTGTAATGGAAACATCCGCTGGAAGTACACAGCACAACTAGAAATGTCTTTTGTAATTTGTCCACCATAAATTAGTCAAGTGTGGAGCGCAGCAGCACGACAGAATGGGACAACGGAGAGATGGCGGTAAAGCGGAGGCCGTACGGTTACCCTGCAGCTGGTGAGACACAGCTGGTATGGTTAACCCGGTTAACCTCAACGTTCAGACACACTCCCAGAGATTTACATGGCAGCACATCTGAAAACAAATCTGAGTTTACTGAAATAAATATAAATTTAAATCCACTTTTCTCAAAAGTGGATTGAGATGACTCATGTTGTGAACTGGTCCTTCTTAAACAAACCTCATTTTCCCACAGCTAAAGTGTTTTCTGTTGATTATGGTCAAACGGTGCCCATGTCACTGATCACCTCCCCAGTAGGTATAAGCTGGTCAGTTTCCATCATTCCTTGACGGATCCTAAAATTTTCCCGTCACACCTCTGGTCCTCACTGCATCCCCTGACTACCTTCCTCCTATGGTCCAACCATCATCATCTTCCATCCTTTCCTGCATTAACTTTTCCATCATCCTCTCCTGCGCCACCATACAGCATCGTCGTCATCATCATCATCATCATCATCATTACTGTCCTCTTCTGTGCCACCTTCATCACTTCCTCTGCCTCCCTCACAGTCCCCTTCAGCGCCCCGGCCACACCTCAAGCCTTCTGTTTCCCTTTAAGTTCCTGTTCCCGAGTTCTCCAGCGTGGCCGGGGTCATCTGATCTCTTTTTCTTTTTCTTTTTTTTTTGCCCATTTGTGACAATCCAGTGTTTCAGAGCATCAACTCAATATTTAGTTATTAGTCAAAGACGATACAAGTAAACTGAAAATGCAGTTTTTAAATGAAGGTGTTTATTACTTGGGAAGAAAAATGACACGATCCTGAGGGAAAAAGCACTTTTTCACATCCCCATCCAAAGTTGTTCAAACAGAGCAAACAGAGCAAGCTGGCTGTCCTCCGCTGAGCCATCTGGCTTTCTTCTCACGCTTTCTTACACAATGAATTAATGGCAGACACGTCTCCAAATACACAGAAGATAAAAAAATTTAAAATAAAATCCTATTGTGCTTCTTTTGACTGTGTTCATTTAATAAACTCCTCACTGTTACACAAAGTAGGTAAAAATTGAGTCTTCTTCCCCCCCCCAAAACAACTAAGGTAGGGAGTGTGTTGACTGATTATAAATAAGTTGAACTGTATTGTTTCTGTCCAGCCGGCCGCAAGTCAGAGCCGTCAAAGCTAAAAATGTTTTTACAAACGTTGGCCATATGATGAGTCCATAAGGCTCATCGTTAGCACCAAGACGTGATTTTATGACAGATTCTTGACATTCTTTCCTCCAGGAAATTCAAACAATGTCTTCAGCAGTGACAGAAACATAACTGTGTGTGTGATGACATCGTTGAACCTTTGTTTCCTCTGACTCAGTGGAACAATATGACCACCAGCTCAAACAAACAGCCTGGAAACATGCAGCATGTAGCGTGTAGCCAAACAACAATGTCCCTGCCCCTCTCTCTACCTACAACACACACATGTTCCCAAAGTGTTGGGTGGGTGTGGGTGTGTGCGTGCGTGTGTGTGTGTGCGTCTCCAGTTACTGTAACCCCAGCATTTCAACACAGACAGGAAAAGAAGGAACCAATCAGATTAAAGGGGAGTCAGATCTTCCTCGTTCAGGCAGGATTTTCTTCTGCTCCGGTCTAAAGGTTCAGATCGTCACTGAGTGACATTTATTGCTACACAGAGGAGTTTGCTGGAACACTTTTATTCCTGAGAGGATTTTTTTATTATTATTCCACGAACAACTGAGAAAACATGTTGGCACTGATAAAAAATAAAATGAAGAGGTTTCATGCTGAGAGGAACCGCACACTATGTCACATTCACAGGAAGCGAAGAGAAAGGCTCAACATTTTTCCACAACTTCTCCCGTGTTGGGCCTGGGTGTGCCAATTCTCTGAAACCACATGAAACGCCGGCGTTCAGTGAGGATGGAGGTGAACAGGGAGGCCTGCCATTTCCCCTTTGTCCAATAAAAAGCCGTGAAAGGAAAGAATTACAATAGCGACGCAGTCCTTCACAGATAGAGTCGACGACTTCATCCAACTTCAGACAAACTGCCACATTTCCACACAGAGTGATAAACTCAGTGACGAGGAAAAACGTTCAACCAGTGGAGGAATATCAGTCAGATAACAGAGGTGACAGCAGAAGCTCAGGGTGTGTCGGCCCTCGAACCTGCAGAACTGAGTCATGACATCATCGTGTTCATCCCGTAGAAAAACAGTCGTCAGCTGGTGTAACAAAGCCTCAAGATCTGATGGATCAGGCTGAGTCAGAGCTGGTGTTCCAGCTGGTTCCCACACTTTGTGTTGGACAGACAAGAAACAACATGACCGGACATGGAGCACCTGTAGCCACGGCCTTAATTTCTTACATGATATATTTACACTTTAGTTATTTAGAATGATGCACTTTTATAAATAACTTCCGATACCGATATCTGAAAATTATTTTCGGGCAGTACGATCCGATACAGAAAAACATCTGAATGACTTAAAATGGACAGAAATGTACTGAATTACAAATTCATTTGATAACTCTGCTCCAGTACAGTACATTCAAGTCCACCGATGTCTTCACCAGCTTGATCAAACATGTAAGAATAAACTGCAACAAACTTTATTTCAAACGGTTCAGAAAGTGCAATTAAAAATTCTAAATTTAATGTAAAATAAATAAAACGTGACATCACTCGGCACACAAAGCATAGAATTAGACTGAATAGATCTGCCGTTGTGGATCCAGATACCGAGTAAAAAATGTTCAGTATCATTCAGGACTGATACAGATATTAATATTGGATCGGTGTCTCTTTAGTAATTTATCATAATGCACAGCCAATATTCACTGAAGACCCTGAAACAATGCCAGTCCCATCCATCAAAGTTTCCCACTTATAGAACTACAGCAGTGAGCCAGTCACAACGAGCAATAAATCAACTCATTGCATGATCAATTAAAACGAGCGCAAAGTTTTCATTTATAAAGTGATGCTCTCCTTTAAAATCACTGAAAAGCCGCCATTTTGAGAAACATTGCAAAGTCAGTTTTGCCCTACCTGCCACTTTTGCCTGTTTTCCCTGTCTAAGCTGAATGATTATTATTTTTTTGAAATGCAATTATGGCCCCTGGTGTTTCATAAATCTGTTTTAAATGTTTTTTCATTTGTTTTAGTTATTTAGGATATTTGAAATGTTTCCAGTTCGACTGATAAATGTTCTTTAGAAATGCACGTGTTTTTAATCTTTGAGTGTGTTAAGTTGCAATAATAAGACATTAATATTATCATTTATATTATTATCATTATGTTAGTTGAGTACAGTCTCAAATTAATAATATTATTATTTAGTAAAATAAGTTCTGGGACAATTTATTATCTAGCAAAATGTGTTTGTGTGACAGCCTTGTGCAGCAGCTTCTGCTCTGGAGTCACTGGGAGCCAACTGAGGAGGAAGTGAAGCTGTTCATTATGCAGACACACACACCGCAGAGAGCCAGACGTCTGAGTGCAAAGGCCAGACGCAGATGTCACAGGGATGTGAAGTTCTTGGCACATAAAATAACAATCCTTTCTTAAAATTGTCCCTCCTGGTGAATGTCGGACCTTCATGATGTGTTTAGGTTTCCTCCGCCAAGTGCTGCTAACGCTGTGTGATCATCTACAGGTCCTCACTGATATAACAGCTGCTAGCTGTGCACTACACAAAACTGGCATTTATGGAGGAGATGCGAGAAGAAAGACAGAAGAAACTGAGATTAAACTTTGAACCAAGTATGCAGGGAAAACACGTGAAAAAGGTCCTTTTGAGTGTTTTCTGTACTAAAACGCAAAATGTTTTGGCCTCGATTGAACAAACTTGTTCTCAGATTATAAGATCATGATATGTACTTCCAATACCAACATCTGTGGTTTGGTATCGGCCGATATGATCCGATACAGAACAACAGAGCTGAATTGAGTTAAAACGATTCTGCTTTGTTTTTTTAAGCAGACATAAATGTACTGAATTACACATTTATTTGATAACTCTGCACCAGTACAGCACACTTAAATACATCATTAGCTTCAAAAGCTTGGTCAAACATGTAAAAACATCAACTTTAATTTGTTCAGTCAGTGCAATTATGAGTAGAACAGCCAAAGTAACGAAAATAATGCAGAAACTGAAACTGACAAAATCAGTAAGTTGACTACCTCGGTCAAACATACAAAAATAAATTGCAACAAACCTTCTTTCAAATGGTTCAGAAAATGCAGTTAGTTATTCTAAATGCAATGTAAAATAAATAATACAGCATGATGTCGAAACAAGCACAAAGCATAGAATTAGACAGAATAGATACGCCGTTATGGATTGGGCACATTGTCACTAGAATGTTTTTCTAGTACAGACATTAATTTTGGATCAATACATCTCTAATGATTTGGGTCACTTTCTTTCAAAACGCTTGCTAACACATAACCAAGCTTTATAAGCTAATTAAAAGCTGATTCGAGAGCAGCAAAGTTGGCGTTTTTGTCAAATTCTCTGGAGAGACGTCGATCTACTTATTATAGAAGTTTGGTTGTAAAAAGATTAATTGTACATTTTCCTTTGTAAGAAAGTTATTACAATAATAATTTTACCTTGATCAGTAAATTAAAGGTATCTGTCAGCATCAACTACCTGTGCGGTTAGAGGAGCCGCATAAAATCAGACACCCCTGTTAAAGCATGTTCATGTCTTCAAATGGTCTAGTCAAAGTCCAGACTTAAATTTAATAAATAATCTGTGACAAGACTTGAAAACTGATGTTCACAGGTGGGGGGGGGGGGGGGCAAAACTGCATCTAAAACTTTTATTAGGTGACTAATAATGGACTCCACATTTTTTAGGATTTCTTTTGTAAGAAAAAAAAGAAGACATTTGTGGTTGCAATGTGACCAAACATGAAAATTGTCAGGGGGTGCGAATACATTTGCAATAATTTTGTGTATCTGGTTCCCTGTAAATCTGACAGCCAATTATTTACCGCCTCCTGGTTCGTCTGGAAACCACATTAGTTTCTCTGTTCTTTTATCATACAGTTGATTTTTTCCCAAACCTTCTACAACCCTCCTATAAATTTGTGGCCCACAATGTGACGCAAAAAGTTTCATTGACCCTTTAAAGTCCTCTGCCCAGCAGCAGGGCCGTATGAGAAAGCTCTGTAATGTTAAGTCTAACTTTGTTTTTTATGGTGAACACCCAGAGAGAGAGAGCTGAGGCTCAACTTCACGTCTTTGGGGTTAGTTTAGTTCTCCTGGTTGCCATTCCTCGCTGTAATTTTACCACTCATAGCTGGCAGTCCTCTGGACTCCCAGAACACACGGGTCAGGTATCAGGTACCACGGTTACCTCTGAACAGAACCGCTCCAAGGCTATTTGAGACACTAAGCAGAATTTGATTTGGGGCCCTTCCAACTGCAATAAAACCCACCGCAACTCATCTAACAGCATCCAAGCTCAGGCAATCTGCAAGATGATGAAAAAGTTCTTGTTCTATTGGCAGATAAATAAACTTATGGGGAAAAAAAATGTCTTGTTTAAAGCTAAATAATCTGGTAATGGAACTAGCACTTTTTCATCAATATTAAGGAATTATTTACTTAAATGAAGCTTCTGTATCTTGCTAAAAAATTACTTCTAAGTTAGTTTTGCCTTATTTCAAGTGTGCTAATATATTTTCCCTAGAAATCAGACCAAAATTACTTGGTAAGATTTTGAGTTTTTGCAGTGTAAATCTGGCTTACGTCAAAATTAGATGTAGATTGAATTCAGCTCTGTTGTTAGTTGATATTTATGTGGTTGTTTCATCTACAGCCTCACACACACACGTCCAGGCTTACAGGTTCCCTTAAACCAGTGTTTCCCAAAGATTTTCTGGGCCCCCCTATGGATTACAATATCTGGACAGGCCGACTAAATCCCACCTCATTTTACTGGGGTAATAATGTTGGAAGAATAAGAATGTGAGGAGAAATTCTCTGCACTTGTTTTTACTTTAGACGTAAACATCCGAGAGAATACAAGATAAACATAAAGATATTTTTACATATTTGAGACAGAAGCAAAACGTTCTTATAAAGCCCTGTACAGGATCGACCTGACTAACACGATTTCTCGATTATCCTTTCAGTTTGCTTTCATAAATCATAAACGTTCTGTTCCAGTTGGGCAGAAACTGGGCCACTGATGCACAACAATCAGCTGATCTACAGTCGTTCAAAGAGAATGCTTCAATTAAAACAACTTTAGATTCAACTTTTCATTTTTTGGTTTTCATTTCTCCCACTTGGATCAGCTTTAGCCCCAAAATGGGCTTTTAATGGTACTATAGTTATAACAGAAACTGGTTCAGACTGGTGAATGACTGTACTTTCAAAGTGGAAAATTTCAATAGAAGTATTTTGGTAAAAAAAAAAAAACTAAATAAAAGATTTTAGCTCCTGAGTACATCAGTATCTGAGGATGAAAACTAGCATTTCTCTCATTACTCTTTGACACATTATTGTTGCCAAGTTCCTGTTTATATTTGTAATGGTAACAATTATTCATAGCCTCTGATTCAGCAGCTGAGTAAAGGTTTGCTTCACTTACAGAACAGATGATGCATTCAAGCTCCTGTTTTTTATTTTTTTTATTTTACTTAAAACACTTGTTCAGTCATCCAGGTCCTGTAGAGCAGCAGCATGTTTCCTGTTAGAAAGTCAGGACAACAATGGATGGTTTTCAAAATGCCCATAAAAGTGTATTTACTTCAGTCGGGTTCATTATTACTTTCATTTTGTGACCCAAATAAAAAACAAATCTATTGTTTCCAGTGCCTGAGTGATGTGGATTGTTACTGTGAGCTGAACGTCTGCCTGGTTTCTCTCAGTGTTTTTGCTCAGGTTTTTGTTTTCTGGCTGTTTCTGGGTCAGAATGTGAAGCTCGTCCCACAAACCTGCCTGACAGAAATTATGCAGAAGTCAGACTGCAAGCAATCATATGTAAATAGCCGTTTGTCTCAGCTGGTTCACACACACGTTTCTCACCGATCAAAGGATCTGACGTTGATCCCAGTGGATGTAAAGCAGAAACCATCGGAATGTCTTAAAACTCTTCACATTTTCACGACCCTATAGATCTACTGACGGCTTTCCAAATACTAACTGCTCTCTGGGGAAGGAGGAGGAGGGGGGGGAGTTTTGCTTTGCATAGCTATTTCTGAAGTATGAGTCCTAAAACAGAAAAAAAAATGTTCTTGTATTTCCCCTCTGATGGTTTTCCGGGCGATAATCAGCTGCTTTGTTTGCACATGCCTCGTCCCGGCTCTGCGCTTTTTCAGGGCTCCGCAAAGTTGACAGAATGGCCGGTTCCCGGATCCTCCTTCATATTTTTATGGAGGTTCTGAATTCAGTCAGGCGAACTCGGCTCAGTTTCAGTTCGGAACGTCAGCCTATCTCAACTGTGTTTGCGTAAAAGCCCAGTGCGCACCTATGTGCGGCAGAATGATAAGGACTCCAACTCCAAGACTCCTGATTGGATCCTTTTCCCTCTAATTAGCGCAGCAGTCTGGCCGCAAACAGCACGGAGCTTCTATTTCCAACCTGAAGGTTCAGCAGCAGCAGGAACCAGCTCAACTCCTCTGCCTTCATGTTGGCTGGACTTACTGGAAAAATGTTCCAGTGTGTGAAAAGTTCACTCTGCAGCAGCAGCGCTTACAGTTACCACCCCGTCACGGGTTTCAGCGCAACGCTGAGAGAAAAGTTCCCCCTAGATCCCCACAGCACGTCCTGCCAGCTGAACCGAACCGAACCGAACCGAACCGGGCCGACAGCGGACGGGTGCCTACCTGTTAGGAGGACGGCTGGCAGCAGAACGCTGTAGACCAGCCAGACGATCACCTGGAGATCCATGTGTGTGTGTGTCTGAGATCAGCGCTCAGAGTGGGGCACAACCCGTCCTATTGTCTCCATTTGGACCGACGGCTTCAGCAGGACATCTGGTCCAAACGTCCCATCAGAAACCGAGAAGAGTCCAGCATTGTTCAGTAAAAGATCCGCAGATCCTCCGCCTTTCCTGATCTTTTTTTTTTTTTTTTTTTTTTTTTCGGGGCGTTTTCAGCCGCAAACCATGTGCCAACAGCGCATCCGCTGCTCCATTTTTTTTTTTTTTTTTCTTGCGCCTCGGAGGGAGGAAGAAAAGTTTGAGAGCGCGGCTCCTGTCGGCCAGGCCCTCGCTGGAGGAGCTCAGCTCAAAGTGGAAAATGTGATTCACAGAACAGAGTCTGAGCTGAGGGGCGTTCATAGAGGAGCTATTCTCCACTGAGCTGCCGCTGCCGCCGTTCATGGTCACCTCCCTGTTTTAACCAGACAGTCACACACTCAGCCAGTCTGTCAGTTGGTAACAGCTGGAGGCGTGTGTGTGTGGGGGCGTGGGTGTGTGCGTGTGTGTGTGCGGGGGACGGGGAGGGGGGGTTGTCACTGCGCTGCGCCACTTTATTGTTTGGCGCTAAAACATCTGTCCTGATGCCACAACGTGTCTGTCACACCTGACGTCAAAAGGCCACGTTATGTGTGTTTACAGCGCCTCCATGTGGACAGAGGGGGTATGTGAGCGAGTTGGGACGACAATGACATCCATCCATCCATCTATTGTCTTTACATCCTTATCCTTAATGGGGTCGGGAAGTGCTGGTGTCCATCTCCAGCTACGTTCAGGACGAGAGGCGGGGTCACCCTGGACAGGTCACCAGTCTGTTGCTGGGAAACACAGAGACAGACCCTGGGCCGGGAATCAAACCCAGAACCTTCTTGCTGCAAGGCAACAGTGCTACCAACTGTGCCACTGTGCAGTCCCGGAACGACAATGACAGAAATATTCAAATACAACATTTACTGACGTGGTCAAGAAGGTCGTGGGTTCGAATCCCGCATTGAGTTTGCATGTTCTCCCTGTGCAGGCCTGGGTTCTCCAGCTTCCTCCCAAAGCCCAAAAACATGACTGTCAGGTTGGTTGATCTCTAAATCCTCCTTAGGTCCTCTCCCTCCCTCCGAGGCGCAGAATGCTATTGATGTGTGTGTGTGCGTGTGTGTGTGTATGCTTGTTTGTCCTGTCTGTCTCTGTGTTGCCCTGTGATGGACTGGTGACCTGTCCAGTTTGACCCCGCCTCTTGCCTGTTGTCACCAGATGTTTACAGACCAATTAATCTATTAGAAATCAGTTCTTTTAAAGCAGACGAGTTTCAACTGTACAAAGGTCAGGTGCCAGAAACCATCTGCATAATATTTCACCAGCACCTCCATTTGGGTCGGAACAAGTTCGGCTTCAGGTTCTTCAATCGCTCTTCTTCTCGGAAATCAGTTTTTCCGGTTGTAAAAACCATCTCAGTGAAATATTACACAATGTTACAATAATTAAATTAAGAAAACAGTCAGGCACACACTGTGTCTCTCTATCTGACTCTCTCTGTCTCTTCTTCATCACTCTGAACCAGCTTTGATGATGAGGACACAGCTGGTCAGTGTAGGGTTTTTCATGTGTTCGTAAACTTCAAATCTACCATCTTTTCCAAACCTCTGCATTGACCACGAGAACCATCTGGACGCAGAAGTCCAGCACTCAGAGCCCACTGACCTGTTCTGAACAGGGCCCGCCTGTGAGCTCACACTCATGACCTCAGAGTTTTCTGTTCTGTGTGTAACTGATGCTGACCTGTGACGTGATGAATGTTGAAGCAGAGTCAATCTGAAAAGATAACTAAGCTTTTCTTTAAGATAATAAGGTTACTGATAACTTAATAAAGCACTATCTACAACTACTTTGGCTGGTTTTGGCTATGGGGGGACAGAAACAATGTGGACTTGAATAATCTTTCATCAGGCATGATGTTGTTAGCAGCTCTGATTAACAGGCCATCCACACTGATTGAGCACTCAGTCTGCTCTAGATTGAGAAGGCTTCTGCTGCTGCTGACAATGATGACAACTCACTAAATCTTTCATCTTCATTTCATTGCTTGAAGCAATCAGTCTTGATTAAGTATCTCTCTTTCTTTCAACTCCCTTCAGTAAAAACGACAGCATCAGAAGCTTCCATTCAAGCACCTGGGCATAGTCCAGTTATTTCACAAAGAAAGCTCTACACATACTGCTGTACCTGCTCTGCCATGTTGCATGTTTACCCTGAGAGTTCGGGAGAAATGGCCTCCTTGTCAAACAAAATGCATGTATTTATATTTATTTGTGCACAATTTCCCCATATATTACAAGAACACTTGCTGAAATAGCTGCATTCTGTTAACGGGAACCAAACTTAGCTGTTTCTTACAGTATTTCAGATGGAATGAGAGTTGTGAGACACAAGAGGATCAACAGATTCATTCGTTGATTCCTTGTTGTTTCGTCTTCGGAGAGGAGATGTGGAGATGGAAACGATTCAAGCGTCGCACCATTTCCTGTCAGATGTGCAGGGAGCGTTTCCCCAGAAGGCTGTGGGCTTGTGTTGTTCTGCTGTAGATTGGTAACAAAAACCATATTCAAATTAATTCAGTTGTCTCTATACAGCACCAATTCACAACAAATGTCACCAGGCACTTTACAAAAATCATTTCATTTCCGTTGCACATACATTCCAATTGATCCCAGTTATCAAACAGTACAGTATGCTCAGTTAATTGTCCAAAAATACAAAATGTCTCCAAAGCAAGACCTCCTCTAGGAAAATCAGATCACAATCTTGTATTTCTCTGCTCTGAATATAAACACCATGTTCCACATAGAGAGCTCTACATAAAAAAGCTCTATAAAAATCTACAATAACTTTCACTATTTACAATAACTCTTATAATTTGAATTAATATGAGTTACAGCAGCGTTTAATTTCTTTTTAAAGTATTTTTGAATTGGAAGTGAATTTGAATTTGATGACATTCTGACTGGTTTGGTTATTAATTTCTGTATGTCGTGTCAGTCATACTGACGCTCATATGTGCGGTGCAAAGTAGCACAGTGTGCGCATGCGTCAAGAGGCGGGCAGGATGGGGGCGTGGCTTTTACTGATTTCGCGCGAAAATTCCACTGGCCTTCCTCCGCAGCCTATAATACACGGCGCGGTGCTGCTTGCGGGTTCTGGTTCTGCTGCGGCGACAGCGACATGTCTCAGGCTCAGGTCACCGACTTCTTCTTTCAGAGGAAGCAAGGAGCAGGAAATCAGCGCAGGGGAAGAGTGAGAGGCTTCCGCCATGGAAACAAAGAGTCCGAGCTCTGCCGCTCCCCGGTCCGTGAGGAGTTTGTCCGGGTTGTGGACGAGGCGGCGGGGCTGAGTGATGACCGGCAGTCCGCCTCCAGCCGACCCGACGCGAAGCCGGCCAGTCCCCGGACCCCCAAAAGGAGCTCGGCCGAGGCAGAGTTCGACCTCGGAGCTGCAGTGTTCTCGGCCACGGCCGTGCACTCCTCGGTCAAAAGGCGACGGCAAGCCGGAAGGGCCAGAGAGGCTGAGGCGAACACGACTGAGAAAACAACAAGGAGGACAGCGAGGAAGAAACTCGTCCTGCCGGAGGACAAGCCGCAGGTAAGAGGGGAGAACACACCGGTCCTCCATACATTCTGGGTGTCATTGCAGAACATTTTAGTCTTATTGAAATTAATAATGTTTTTTTTTTTAACCCAAATAAACCTGATCAGTCCCTGCAGTCAGTCAAAGTTCTCACAGTTCATTCTGCTTTCAGATTTTAATTTGCCTCCAATAAACGGGAGAAATGATAATAATGCTCCTGACCAGAGGCTTCTAATAACAGGTCAATATTTCATGTTTGAATATATTCAGGGATCCAGACCAGAGCTGCAGGTTTCAGAGCCTTGATCTAAAAGATCCACTGGGATCCTGTCTCAGTATGACTGAAGCTGAAAGAGCATCAATTCTAATAACAATAGCAACACATTTACTTTGTTGACATTAACTCTGTTTATGTTCCATGTTAGATTACTTATAAATTATAGCCCTAGTTTGATTCTATAATATACTAAAGGCTTGATGTTATAATGGTAAATACCTAATGGTTTTGTAATTGTATAGCACTTTATCAATCCAGAACGCTTCACACCCACACACACTCACACATGATGGCAAGCTACTGGTTAGTAGTCACAGCTGTCCTGAGGCAGTCCAACAGCAGCCTTGCTTCTATCAGTGCCTGCTGTGCCACCGGCCCCTCTGACCCCCAGCAGCGGGAGTGAAAGGTGTTGCCCAAGGGCACTGCGACGGAGGAGGGTGGAGTGGGGATGGAGGCAGCAACCCGCCGATTCGCAGGACGGACTCCTGCCGCCGACGCCAACATTACCCCGCAATATTATTATCATTATTATATAATGATAATAATGATGATGACTTTATTTTCAAAGTGCGTTCAAGCAAAATGCTAGTTACAAGAAAATAAGACAAAATGAAATGGTGCAGATAAAACAAACAGATAAAACACAAAGAAGGCAACAAAACTAGGAAGTTTGTCCAAATATTTCTTTCTGCTCGTTTTGATGATTCATTAACAATATGCTTGTTAATGTGAGCATGTTAATCACAGCCAGGGGGTCTGAATAATTCAGGGATGAAGTATATGACCTTAACCCGACCTCACCCTGTGCACCAGGCTTTCTGTAAGGATGACATCACGGCGCTCAGGTCTCGCCTCCAGAGGATCAGGCAGCAGGCGGAGAACATCGCCACCTCCACCTCTCCAGCAGCTTCTAGCCATGCAGGCGGGGCCCCCCAAACCTCAGGGGCCAGGGCCCAACCTGCGTCTGGGACCAAGGCGGTACTCGACTCAGGGGCCGGGGCCCCCTCCACATCAGGGCCAAGGGACCAACCTGCATCTGGGACCAAAGCCGCACCCACTTCAGAGACCAGGGCCTCCAGCTTCACTGTGGCCCGGGCCAGAGAGCTGGCCGCTAAGGCGCAGAGGAGGAAGGAGGAGAGGGAAGCAGGCCAAGTCAAGCTGAGCCAGGCTCCTCCTCCAGCTCTGGCTCCGCCTCCAGCTCCAGACAGGTTAGTTGACGCAGCAGAGAACACCATGAGCCCCAGCTCCAGAACTTGTTGCTACATCCGATGTTTTTTCTGTCTTCCCTCCTGAAGCGGGGTGGAGCAGCCGGCGTACCAGCGGTACCACACCCTGGCCCAGGCCAAACCCCCTGGCCTGTCCCTGCCTTACCAGTACAAGATCCTGGCAGAGATGTTCCGCAGCATGGACACGGTGGTCGCCATGCTGTACAACCGCTCAGAGACGGCCACCTTCGCCAAGATCAAGCAGGGAGTTCAGGACATGATGCACAGGTAGGAGGAGGTCCTGCCGAGGGTCACCGCGTGGCGCAGCGTCATGTACAAAAATAATCAAATATTGCCATAAAGTTTCATATTTTTTGCAGAAAGTGAAACCCTTCTATCACCTAGATTTATTACACATACAGTGAAATATTTCAAACCCTTATTTTTTATATTTGTGACGATTCTGTGTCAGTAAGAATGAAAAAACAAAACGTGGTCTGAGAAAGTTAGAATATTACTTTGATGTCAAAAAAAAAAAAAATTAATCAGAAATGTCAGTTTTCTGAAAAGACAATATCCCAGAGATTTTCCATAGGATTCCTATCACACTTTTTTCTTCAACTCAGCTTTCTGTGTATGTGCTTACACACACTTCTGTGTGATCTAGCAGTTACATAACATTAGGACTTCACTGTTGCACAACATTTATACAATTAAAAGGCTTTTTTGAAAAAATATATCTGATAATTTACTAAGACACTGCACTTTTTTCCATTATCTTTAAGCCATAATAATCCAAATTACAAATAAAGGTTTGAAATGATTACCATTTTGTGTAGTAAGTTTTCATAGTTTCTGAAATAAAAGAATACTAGGAGTTTTTTAAAGATGGAGCTGTGAGGATGCGAGCATCTAATTGGCTGCTGGTTGCCTGACTGCTGCTGTTCTTTCAGGAGGTTTGAGGAGAGCCATGTTGGTCAGATCAAGACGGTGTTTCCTGCAGCGTTCTCCTTCAGGCAGCAGAAGAACATCCCAACGTTCAACAGCAACGTCAGCAGAGGAAGCTACCAGCTCACCGTGGAGCCCGTCCTCAGCTCTGGTTGGTCCAACTGCTTCCGTCACTGCAGGGCTTCCCACTGTCCACCCAGAACCAACCGAGAACCTGGTTTAGGGGTTGATCATAGAGGAGCCATGTTGTGATGATTTCTTTGAGACAGTTCCAGAAAGAGCAGGAATTTTAAAGAGACAGAGGCCCAATTTCATGGCATTAAATTATGAAGTCAAATTTCTCTTGGGTCGTATTTGATATATATATATATATATATATATATA